>JAOXYD010073260.1:0-12567 GCA_028565735.1 Pinacopodium congolense
AATTCCCTGGTTTAATTAGATTCCAAAGCATCATGTTCTTACTGCATGACTTTTATCAAAAACCCACGGATTTAGTCTCGTGATAAGATTGTGGTTCTTGAATATTAAACAAATTAACTAAAAATGACATATATGTGGATGAAAAATGGGAATGATGTATGTAAGGCTAAGTGTTTCAGGTATAAGAAGAGGATGCAGGACTTTTAGACATAAGTGGCAAAGTGACAGTAGGAGCATCTGTGAAAACAAGAAACAAAATCATCTAACTAACTAAGATTGTGTGTTACCCTAGTACTTCTCCGTAATTAAGGGCTATAAGAAATATGAGATTCAATTGTAAAATTATGCGAATTATAAGGAGAAGGAGAAAAAATAGGCATAGGGTTAGATATAACTGCAAAATAAGGTGAAGAATGAAGCTGGGACGAAGAAATATCATGTAAAAACTCAATAGAATCATTGTGAAAATCAATAGTCGATAATGGAAAAGAAGTGACAGAAGGAGAACTATATCCAAATTGGTATTTAAATTATGTTTCATGAAAAATAACATCTCTACAAACAAGAAGATGGATTAGAGTCAAGATCAAAAAATTTATAAGCCTTTTGACCTAGTTTGTAACCAATGAAAATGCATATGCATGCTCACTTATCAAATTTAGATTTAGTTAAGTGAATGTTGATTATGCAATAAAGACAACCAAAAGTTTTAAAATTGTTATATGTTAGAGGAAGGTTATATAAGATCTTATAAGGTATTCTCCAATGCAAAATAGGTGTAAGTAAACGGTTTATGATATAGATGACAGTGAGAATTGACTCGCTCCAAAATTTCCTAGGTCAAAAGGCCTATTAAGGCTCTAGCAACTTGTAATAAATGCCCATGTTTTCATTCAACTACTCCATTTACTATTGAGTATGAACACAAGATCTATAATGTATAATGCCTAAATCTCCAAATAGCTATTGACACTCTCTACCCATTCTTTTTATCATATCTGATTGTTTAGATAAACTTTTTAAATTGAGTAGACACCCTTCTAAAAAATTTATTTAGAAGAAGAACTACCTGACTTTTGTAACTCCTCAAGTAAGTTCATATAGCCCTACTAAAATCATCTACTATTGTGAGAAAATAGTGGCCACCTAACAAAGATAGTTGTCTATACGGACCCCAAATATCTACATGTATCAATTGAAAACTCGATGTGGTATGAATTATATTATATGGAAAAGGTAACCTATGTAGTTTAGTAATGGGAAAATTATCATATATATCTTCCAATCATCATCTTTATTATTTTTATAATCAATGTGTCTAAGCATATGAGCAGAAAAATGGCCCAATCTTTGGTGCTAAAGTTTATACAAAGAAACTGAATAAACATGATTAATATCATCACCAACAATACACAATGAGTACTGATTTATTACTTTCTAACTAAGTGAGTTAACATTAAGAACATATAACCTACTTACGGCTTTACTTATTGCCACAATTCTTTTAGTCTTCAAGTCCTATAGAATGCAGTATGTAAACAAGTTATATTTGAAGGTAGGAACATATAAGGCTTCGGTCAAAACAATATTATTAGGATGTAAACATCACTAGTATTATGAACAAGATTCAGTACCATCAGGTAAGTGAATTAGTGTAAAATTATCAATTAAAGTAGGGTTATGCAAAAGCTTAATATCCGCACACATATGATTTGAAGCAACAGTATCTAATATCTAAGAACTAAGCTTTATTGATTCAGTGCAAGACATAGTTTGAAAAAAATTAGTACCTACAAAGCTGTTGAGATCAAAAAAATTCACCATGATAGGGTTAGTTGCAGCCTTAGTCTTCATCAACTTCTGCAGCTCCTATTTAATCAGGTCTGATAAAATAAAATGAGGAATACCTCCATCTGCCTCTGTCCGAACCCTTTCATCATGGATGACATTGGCTGCAGCATTAGCATTAGCCATAAAATATTTAACACTCCCTTTTCCCCTCTTATTCTGTAGCTCTTTATACCATTATGGTATCCCTTGCAGCTTAAAACAAGATTCCTTTTAATGTCTGTTGCGGTTTAACTATACTATAATTTTGACCAATCTAATTCTAGACCAATTAAAGGTAAGCGTATCTTATCAACAAGTAGTATAAAATAGTAAGAAACCTAGTATGGTCTCTTTAGGAGTCTAAATGTAAAACTATATTAATTAATGTTTAATTATCTATACGAATATAAATTAATTGAGTAAAAGAAATAAAAAATAACAAAATAAAATAAAATAATATTCAATTTAAACACATGCTAATGAATTAAAAGTCTAACAAATGATAATTTAGCTATGGTCCCGAATTTTAATGGTCTAACAAATAAGGAATAAATTGTTGGATAAATTTAAGGCATTCATCACTAAAATAAGATATAACCATTGGTCAGAAAATACCTTTTCTCTTTTAAACTCAATTCATCTATTTGATCTAATAAACAAATTGGAATAAAAGGTATGAATAACAAGATGCTTAAATCTAAGTTCGTTGGATCTAAGAATCCTCACAAAAGTCTTTAGAGTTGGATAACATCTAAATTCAATCATGTCACATAATTAATCTTCCAACAATTAAAAGTCTATTGTCATAGATCCTTTATTCATTTAAAAATCTAACTAAGATAGACTATCAAATAAATATTAGAGTAAATAATTTAATTAGTGAAAATTCCTCCAAACACACAAAACCCATTTAATCCTAATCATAGGTAAAAAAAAATTAAGCATATATATTCAAAAATAAAAGCAAGAATATAATAGGAAAGCATACATCTATTAATGAAAAACAAAAGTCAATACAAAATAAGAAAGAAAGATGAAGGAATAAAATCGAAATTAATCTTTTTTGTTGGCATCCCACTATTCAATCTACCTGGAATACTCTTAAAGGCTCTAGTCCACTTGTCTAACGTGAAGAAATAACAAAGCTAAACAAAACTAAAACTAAAACCTAACAAAAAACAAGAATAACTTAAAAACTCTCCTCATCAATTTGTTTTAGTCTTCCCCTAAAAACTCTTTTCTATGTTTTTAAGACCTTTATATAGGTCTTGGGTGGCTAGTAGGGTTATGTGGATGCCTTTTATAATTTATCAACTTTACCCTTTAAAAAGATCGAAAATGTCATTTAAGTCCTAGGAATTGATAGCTTTTGCCCTTATTTTCATTTTCTACTCAAACTCCTTCAACAGATGATATTCTTACTCTGCATAAAATTAACAATTTGAGCTCTAAAAGTGCACCTAATACATCACCAAAATCACCTATACTAAAATTGTTGCTTGTTTCAGTTTGTCTTGCTCTTCTCTTGATGCATCCTTTATAACTTGTCATATGGCCTTAAAATTTAGTGTGGAGCTTCATAACATGATGCTCTAAGTCTTTAAATTAATTCTACATCTCATCTAACTCCAGAGGTGTCTCAAATACTCATGAATTTGCTTTCATTTTCGATTTCAAACTCCTTTTTTATTCTTTTCAATCCAATTAAGTTTAAATAGCCTTAAACCTGCAGTATAATTAAAAGAATTCACAAATATGATAATTTATAGAGATTTGGGAGTGAAAACACATTAAAACATGTCATAAAAACTAATGTAAATCACTCTTATTAATAGTGCCCATTCTTCTTATAATAGGTATAATAAAGCACACTCTTATCCAAAGCTCCTCCATTATGCTTCATATTTGATTTACCACTACTATCAATAACTCTCTTGCCACTTTGCACTATAACCATCATTGAATTATTATCCACTCCCTCAAACAATCTCAAATGTATCTTCCTCTGTTTTTCAACTTGAAACACTATAGAATATGCCTTATTCACAATAGGCAATGGATCTATTATCAAGATTTGGTTTCTTGCATTATCATAACTCCCATTTAGTTCCATAAAAAGTTGCATCAATTGATTGACAATAGTAATACCTACTAATGCCTTGGCTACTCCACATGTACATTATGAAGCTGCTCCATATGTACATTGTGGAGTAGGCAAGAGGTAATCTAACTTATCTCATAGTTTCTTAAGAATAGTAAAATATCTAGCTACTCTCATATTCTCTTGGGAAATAAAACTAATTTGCCTTTGTAACTGGAAAATTAATGGGCCATTAATCTCTTCAAAACGTTCTTTTATTTCCAACCAGAGTTCTTTATTTGAGTTAGTATATATGAAAGCTTCTACAAGCTCCTTCGAAATTGAGTTAAGAATTCATGACCTAACTACGTAGTCCGTATGAATCCACCTATCATAATCACTCGAGCCTGTATTCGATTTTTGACATTTCCCTTCAATCAACCATAGTTTCATTTTCCAAGAGCAATCTTAATCGACCTAAATCAACTCAAAAAATCACTTCAAGTTAAAAAGGATGTGACCAAGGCCATACCTAGATTATCGATTCCTTATAAGTAAAAAGGTTGCTCATTAGTGGGAAACTTTGCTCTTATTTCAAATAACGATTCAACAGTGGGCAATCCATGTGAAACATCCTCCATTCTTGGAAGGAAACATGTGATAACAAGAGCAGAAATAACTACCAACCACAAATAGCACAAACCTTAATCTTGACCAATCAAATGAAACCAATACCTTATAGCCAAAGAAATGTAGATGTCGACTCTCAATCACCTTTAATTGATGTGCTTAAAGAAAGCTCTATCACTATTAGCTTGAAAGATGAATATTCTAGGCTAGATCGACGAACGAATCTCTGAAAGCATGAACAAAATGTCTGTACAGTAAACAGAAAACAAAATATTAGGTGTATTCTAAAAAAATGAATAAAATGTTTACATTTGTGCCTTTTATACCAAAATACAATAAATAAGCTTAACTCACTAAATAAGTAAGCTTAGTTAACTAAATTATCATCAGACTGAATAAGTAATAAAAAATACAAACTTAAATGGCACATTATTTACAAAATACAGAAACGAAATAGTATGAGGAAACATTTATATCTTTCCATTTTTCTTGTTACTTAATATATTGAAGCAAGATTTGACCTGATGAAAAAAAAAGAAAATTTTATTTATATAATACAATTAGTTCATCAACATGGAGGGTTTTCTTCTTCTTTTTTTTTTTTTCAAATGGAAAGTAGATGTTATTTAGAACTAGATGAGGGATACAAAGTAATTTTAAGACAGAAATAAACGGAACACACACCTGAAATAACTCTTATATCACTTGTATGTTATTATATTATGTGTAATATTTAAGGATCCAAAGGTATATAGATCATTTTACAGAGGAACAAAGGTTTTATAATCATTTTATTCATCATTGTTTTCTCAACATTATGCCTTATAATAAGATTGAAGTTAAATCTTAATATTTTTTAGTATGAAAACCCTAATTCCATTAAATATTGTCAATTATGTGCTAACATAATTTCTTAAATTATTTTTTAAAGTTTTATAATGAATTATTATTATTAGAGTCAAACTCAGACAATAATAATGAATCCTATTACCAATATTTTAAAAATCAAATCAGATATCAAACTGTTAAAACAAGAGATTTAAGATTTAAATAGTTAATCAATATTAAATTGTTACAAAATCGATATAAAACTAATATAAAAATAAAAATAAAATAAAATAAATATTTATTGATATATACTAAATTAATAACAAATTAAATTGAAATTTAATTTAATATAAAATTTTAAAATAATAACAACTAAATTAATTAAAAATAAATTTATGTTTAAATCACCCTTTTAAAAACATAGAAGGTAACGTATCATATGCAATGGGAAAGCTTTAGTATATATTATTCTCTATCTATTTTATTTTAAAAAATAAAATTTAATAATATCTATTTTTAAATAATAAAATTTAATAAGGTCATCGTCTCTTTTTTTAAGTCTTAGGACCCATTTGGTTCAATTTCTTTCTAAACATGGAAACCAATATAAGTTGTTTTCATTGATTTTTGTCCGTTGTTATTAGTTTTTGTATTTTTTCATTAATTTGTTTTTATCAATTTTGTGCATTGTTTTCATCATTTTTTATGTTTTAAAAAAATATAAATAGAACAAAAATCATAAACAAAACCAAACAAGGCCATAGGAAATGTCCCAGTTCTTTTTCCTGATCCCACCTCTCTCTTCATCTACTTTTTATTTGCTCGACATTGTTAAATACTTTCTCTCTTTCTTTTTCGTCTCCATTTAGTAATACCTCCTCTAATGTGGAAAACTTTCTTTTTGTCTATCTTTCATTTTATTATTGTTTATTTGTCTTATCTTCTTTCTTTTTGGTTTACTCTCTTTGCATTTATGATGCTACATTATCAAAGACTCTCTTTATCTTTTATTCTATTTTGTGTCCAGTCCAGCAATACCTTCACCTCTAGTTTAGATTTTGTTGGTTTCATCTCTTTCTTACCATTAAAATTCATCTTCACTCACCAGATAGGATACTTTTAACATAAACTCCAAGAAGTTAAGAACCCCTAACTTCTTAACAACTATGGTGATTACCCAATTTTGACTTACAAAATTTCATCTTTTCAATGTTGTTAAAAGAGAGTAATAGATTTGTAAAATGGATGGTTATTGTTAATCAAATAATTATAGAAGAATTTTCCAGAATTACAAAGGAAGAAAGACCAAATAGAAAAGAGAGATAATAGTAGTTCTATTTTACTCATATTTTTTGTCAATTCATTTCTTTACAATGATATAAAAGGTTTTTAATCTCCTGAAGCCACGTAACAATATTACACATATGCAATTTCACTAAACGTTGCGATTACTAAGAAAACTAAACTTCATCCTAATATAATGTCATTTCATTCTTTTTGAACATCAACTCATATTTGTTACTTCCCCGCCCACTTCTAATTCGTAACAATGGAACCTTCTTCAAAAACCTTATTTACAAGGTTTGCATTTGGAAACCTCTTTTGCAAATCAAATAAAGATTTCCATGTAGTGTCTTCCCTTCAACTAGGAGACATGAAAATTATGATGTATTAGGGCTCTTAGAGGAAATAGTAATTTATAAGCCACCTTCCCAACTACTTCAACTATGTAATAAGGACCACAAAAAAGAGAAGAGAGATTGTGATTAGCTATCTTTTATAGAGTGTGCTATTTATATGGTTGTAGCTTAAGGAATGCCCACTGGCCCATTTCGAGCAACTAAAGACACCTCTTTATCTTTCATCACTTGATTAACCATGAGAGTTATTAGAATATCCTATAAAATAAGCACATATACTAGTTGTGGATACCTGTATAATATCTTAAACGGAGTGATGTTGATCACTCTATAATAGGTGATGTTGCATCACCATTCTGCTAATGATAGCCACTCCATTTACTTATGTAGAGCATCTCTAGAGAAGCAACATAAGTACGTTTCTAGAGTTTTGTTATCAACCTCTGTCTATCGGTTTGATTGGGGATGATAGGTAGCAGAGAAGTTGAGGCTAAAACTTTAGTGCTTAAGGATTTCTCTCTAGAAGGTGCTCAAAAATAGAGGATTTCAGTCACAATAATGCTCTCAGGCATACCATGAAATTTGAAGACATGGTCCATAAATACTTGAGTTATGTCTGTCACAGTGAAGGGATTTTTGGTGCTTATGAAATGGTCATACTTACTAAACCTAGCTTCCACTACCAATATACTTAATTTTCCTCAGAAATATGATAACCTTTTTATGAATTATATACTAATAGCCTCCCAAAATAATAAGAGGTTGAAGTTTCCCAGGTGAAGCTATATTCTCTAGTTTACTCATATGACACGTGATACAATTTTTGATGCAATTCCTCATGTCCCTTTCAAACCCATTCTAGCAAAAAACATTTTTATAGTTTTTTAACAATTAGACCCGAATGTCCCCTTTAGGATCGTCTTGGCCGATGGAGATCAATTTCTTCCCTAACTGTGGATCAAACCCAATCACAGTTCTCCATTTTCATCTTAACGAATTATCCCTCCACTCATAGCAACAAGAACTCAATTCCATTATTCCTAACTTCTTGGTAATGTATTTGGTATTGGAATTATGCTTATAACTCTCCTTAATCTCTCCCAAAAGTTATGTGTGAATTTGTGAAACTATTAGAGTTAACAATTTTGTGCTAGTAATCTTAGAAAGGAAGTTAGCTAGCTTATTTTCCTTCCCAATCCTATAGAACAATTCAAAATTGTAGCCAAAGAGCTTCGGTTATAAAGTTGTTTAAAGGGAGTTGAGATCCTTTATTCCAATAGATACTTAAGGCTTTGGTGGTTAGTGTGAACTATGAAATGTCTCCCACTAAGGTATCGATGTCATTGTTTAATGGTTTTCATGAACACTAAGAACTCATTTTCATAAATCCATAATCCTACAAGCTTAGATGATAACACCTTGCTTGAGTAAGCAGTTGGATGCTTTTCTTACTGTAAATTGCACCTATCTTGACCCACTTGCATTTGCCTTAATGATAAAAGATAGAGAGAAGTTAGGCAGAGCTAACACAGGGGTTGTTGATAAGCCCTCATTCAATTTTTCAAATCTTCTTGTTGATTATTTCCTTAATTCCATTCATCAAGAGTTTGCTTCTTCAATAGCTTGGTTAAAGGAGCCAAACTTGCATAACTCTTAATGAAACACTTATAGTAGGCTATGATTCCCAAAAATCACCTTAATTCCCTAAGGTAATTTTACCTTATCCATCTTTGAATGGTCACAATTTTTCTACTGTTAGTTACCATTCCATTAGTTAAGATAGTATGCTCAGGTACTTGATCTGTTGAGCTCCAAAAAAACACTTGTTTCCATTAATAAACAATTGATGGATTTGAAGTGTTATGGGGGTTTGCCTGAGATGTTCTAAGTGTTAATAAAAAAAGATGATGTAGATCAAGATATCATCAAATTAAACTAAGATAACCTTCCTCATATATGGTCTAAATACCAAGAACTCATAATGTTCCTCATAAGATCTAAATGTAGTTTTTGCTATATCCTCCTCGTGCATTCTAATTTAGTGATAACATAATTTCAAATCCAATTTCATATACCAACTGAATCCATGTAACTCATCCAATAGTTTTTCTATTATTAGTATAGGGAATTTATTCTTGATGTTTTACTTATTAAGTTCTCGATAATCAATACACATACATCAAGATTTGTCCTTCTTTCTTACCAAAATCATTGGCCATGCATATGGACTTAGATAGTGCCTTATAAATCCCTACTGAACCCCTTAACTGAATTCTCTATAGCGTCCTTCTACTTTCTGGAATATCTAAATGATTTGACATTAATGGTCCACTCCCTCCCTTTAATCTAATTCGATGGTGTTGTGTTCTTCTAAGTGGCACCTGTCGAGGTTCTTAAAAGATCGTATTAAATTTAGCTAGTAATCCATCTAACTCATTAAGAGTGTGGGACTGCTCCCTCAAACTCATCCGTTGACATTACATAAGGGACATGATATTCACACTATAAATAACTCTCCAACTTGAGATCCTTTAAGTAATTAACTCAAACCTCTACTTGACACTAGTTGTGCTCTCTTTTTTGGGTTTCCAATCAAAGTGATCAACTAATTATTCCAATTAAATTTCATGGTTTTGGTCTTAAAGTTACACAGCATGTTATTTAAGGTAACTAACCACTATACACCAAGCACCATATCACATCACCTTAAGGAAATGACTAATGCATTGGTAAAGAAGGATACTCCTTGTACACACCATTCAAATCCTTATAATGGTGTTGGAAACTTAACTTTAAACCCCCTTGCCATGGTAATCTCAATGGCAAGAATAACTTCCATCTTGCCATGATTTATTATAGCTATAACCTTATCTAAAAAGTTACATGTGCTACCATTATTGATTGAAATATGTATATACCTCTTCTGGTGGTACACATCTACTCTTATTTATTTGAATTCCTCATCCTTCTATTCACCTATCATAGCCTAAAAGGATGTGTTTGGCATTAACACTTCCTCCTCAGCTTCCTTCATTAATCCCCCTTCCTCTTCATCTAAATTTTTTCCTTATATCATGAACAATTATAGTTCTTTCTTCTTGTATCTATGCCCAAACATATATTGCTTGTCACACTGAAAATACAAACCCTTTGCTTTCTTATCATCAAATTCATGACTATTAATAGTTTTAGATTTACTTAGAATTTTGCCATAGTAAACTCGAGGACACCCTTTTTGAGCATCAGAAGTGGATAGAATTCCTTTATCTATTTGAGCCCTCCTTAGAGTTGGTGTTTGTGTACACCCTTTAGCTTCCATTATAAGTGGTGATTGGTTCCATGTTTGGGGAGGTTTATGAACTTTATTAAATGGGAATGAAGTAGATTGAATAGCCAGCATTGCCTCCTATTTTATGGCTAATGAATAAGCCTGTTACAAACTATTTGGTTCTAGTAATTTGACTATCGCTTCTAATTTAAGGTGTAACCTTTTCAATAAGAAGTTAATTAAATAATCCTCGAGAAGAGATAATTTGTTAGAGTATCAATCAAATTGGGAATAGTACTCTCGTATCATTCCCTCCTACTTAAGATTCTTGAAGTCTCTTACTAGATCTTTAAAGACATTTTCATAAAAGCTATGGTTGAAAGGGGTGACTAACTTCTATTCTAGCGGCGACTCTTTGGTTTGATTCCTTATCACCAATAGGTACCACTCTTGAGCTAGCCCCTTGAAATGCATCGTTGCTATCCTTACCCTTAGATGATTTAGAGTGTGATCAAATATAAACAAACTGTTACATTTATACATACACGTTTTAACATTACTACCATTATAAATAAAGAAGTCTATTTAGTCAAACCTGGTTAGTAACATATAACCTTCCCTTTTAATCACTGATTTAGGAGGTACCATCACATTCTTTTTATCGGTTGATACAAGCTCCTTATTATTTTCTAAATTCTACATGAATTGATGGAATATGGATTTTAGCTTCCTCAACTCCTTCTCTTACTTGTCAATTTTATTTTGCATTTCTAGCAATAGTTTCTCATTGTGCAACTGGTTCTCTAATAGAAACTTTATACTATCTTCAATCTTTCTCCCCTTAATGCCTATAGTTCCCTTAACCATCGTTGCAATCCCACAACTTGTCTACTCTGAAGCCAAGCTATTATGAATTAAAGATTGTAGAATTGGAATGGAATGGAATAAAGACCATAAAGGAAAGAGAGAGAAGAGCAAATTTTTTTTCCTCATTTTTGTCAATTCATTATGTTACAACAGTATAAAAGGTTTGCAATCTCCTGGAACCATGCGATAATATTACAAATATGCAGTTTCACTAAAGATGCATTTATTAAAAAGATGAAATTCATCCTAATGTGTTTTCATTTTGTTCTTCTTTAACATTAACTAATATCAATTGCTTCTCGCCCACTTCTAATTCATAACATTGGTCCTTTTAGTTAGTAGGGAGGCATTTTGATGTGAGGAGTGGGTTACATGGTATATAAGGATTAGAGATCTGGCAAGGGAGAGAAAAAGAGAGACAAGCGGATTGGTGAGAGAGATTTGAACAGTTTACAAAATTGGTCAGTTAATAAAATTGATTCAATTAGTCGATTTTCATAACAATTGGATGATTTTTTAATATACAAAGTTTTGTAATGAAATTAAACTAGATGTCTAGTAAGTTTCCCATTATTCTGGTTAAACCAGTCGATCCAATTAGTTTTTTTAAAACATTGCTTATTACCTACCTTATATTAATACAACTAAAACTAGTTTGGAATTAGGACAAAATCCTATGTCCTCAGTTTCGTTTCTTCTCCTCCAAACATTTCTTCCTGTAATTCATTTCTTAAAAAACAACATAAAATTTACATATAAACAACATGAATTACATTACGCAGAGTTTATGCTTCATAGTTTAAAAGTGGGGCTTGCATATAAATAAAATATGTTTAGAAGAATCATCTAAAAACTTTAAAAAGGAGGGAAAGAACATTATTTCCAATAAATTCTTCCAAGTAAATTGCATAGGCCTCGCTATGTTTTCAAGGTTTTTTATATACACTCATGTGTTTTATAAATTATACTGGACCCCATATATTTTGATGTAATTGTCATAAGACCTCTTGTCATTTAAAAAGGTAGATCCTACTAATGGGTTGTTAATGTGGCAGCTGACATGACAACTGTGCTAATGTTGCAACTGGCATGGTAGTGTGATATAAAAGGGGTTACAATGAAATTTCTTTCAAAATTTAGGGAGTGAGTATGTACCATGTTCAAAATTTCAGGGGAGTGCATGATATTTAGCTAAATATTAAGGAGGTAAAGTGTAATCTATTATATTTTCCTATCTAAAATGTATTTTTATATTCATAATATTTATATAAAAAATAATATTAGGATAAAAATTTCATAACTTATAAATAATTAAAATAACTAGCTCATAATATATATTTCATTATTTCTATTTCACTATATATATGAATTTATGAATAATCAATTAATAATACCTTTTAATTATGCCTTAAATTAACTCCAAT
>JAOXYD010073271.1:0-26194 GCA_028565735.1 Pinacopodium congolense
AGATTCTTCTCTGTTTGTGTACCGCCATGATCACTTCACTTGTTTTCTTTTGGTTTATGTTGATGATGTGATTCTTACGGGCAATGATTTTGCTTTTGTCACTTTTTTTATTTACAAACTTTCTACTAAATTTTCTCTACGGGATTTGGGAATTTTTCATCATTTTTTGGGTGTTGAAGTGATTTCCCATAATAATGGATTATTACTCTCTCAGTGATTATACATTATTGATCTGTTGACCAAAATGGGTATGCAATCTTGTAAACCCTGTTCAACTCTTATGGTTTCTGGTGTCCAATTATCTAAGTTTGCTGGTGAAGCCTTGTCAATTGAGGATGTCACAAAGTATCATTATTTGTGTGGAGCTTTACAATATATTACTCTCACACGTCCAGATATCTCCTTTACGTTTAACAAACTCTGCCAATTTTGACATCAACAGACAACAATTCATCTTCAAGCTCTTAAATAGTTGTTGCGCTACTTACATGGAACTGTAGCTTTGAGACTTTACATTGCTCCGTCTTCTCTTGATCATCTCACAGCCTATAGCGATGTTGACTGCACCGGATGTCTAGACGGCAGGAAATTAATAGGTGACTTTCTTATTTTCGTTGGCTCCAATCTCATTGCTTGGAAATCTGGAAAACATAAAACTATGGTAAGATCCTCCACTGAGTCTGAATTTAAGGCTGTGGCTAATGCTTGTGTGGAATTAAAATGGTTGGTCATATTATTTCAAGACTTGGGCATTCGTTTTCAGAAAGCACCACACGTTTGGTGTGATAATGTTGGAGTTGTTTTCTTATCTTTCAATCTGGTTTTTCATGCTCGTACAAAACGTGTTGAAATAGATTTTCATTTTGTTCGTGATTTAATCTCCAACAAGGTACTTTCTATTAGTGTTCTTTCCTCTAAGAATCAACTTGTTGATGTTCTTACTAAGGCTCTGCCTTCCTCTCAGCATCATCACTTTGTTTCCAAGCTTCGATTACAAACTCTTCCACCTTCAGCTTGTCAAGGCATGTTAAAAGATATACGTTAGTTTTCCTAATATCTCTCTTGATTGGATACTTACATATCTGTACTTAAATTCTCTTGTATCTAGTTCCTGATATCTTTCTTGATTGTATATCTGTATAGTTTTACTTAGATTCTTTTACTTATTTAGTTATGCTTTCCTGTATATATATCTATTGCTTATGTAACTTGTTATACACAGTGAAATACAATTAATTACTTTGCAACCCACTTTATTGACTTTGGGTAATCATTTTCGCTACTGGTAAAAAGTTTCGAACAAGTGATGATAGACTAACTAATTAAACAAAACGAATAATTTTGTTTTAGTCCCAAGATTGGTCTATACGCATATTCCACTGCTCAGCAAGCAATGGAGGTGAGTGAAGAGTTTATAAAGAAATATCTGTTCTGATGATTTTGGACTGTATTTATGACAATTGATTTCTACTACTCACAATGTGTTGTTAAATGGCGCAACTCAAAACAGGTTACTTATTACCTGGGTGGAGACAATTATGTATTCTGGGGTGGTCGTGAAGGTTACCAGAGTCTCTTGAACACAGATATGGAGATGGAGCTTAATCATTTGGTATGCTCACTGAGTTTGCTAGTTGCTAAAACTCTTTTGTCAAATACGGTAAAATATCCAAATATCCTGAATGCCTTGGTTTGGTGATTATGTCCTTTTTTATCACAGGGAAAGTTTTTACAAGATGTTGTTGCCTACAATAAAAAGATTGGATTTAATGGTAACATGTCATCTTTCAATCCCAAATTGTAGTTTTAAGTAGTAAGGGCTTGTGCATGTCATTGTAGGAAGAATATGATACTTTTCTAGCCATTTAGGAGTGATGAACATTATTAACACTAGATAATTTGTCTCCTGTTTTATTCACTAATATCTATCCGTCCATTTCGCAAAAACTTGTTCATTTGTCGGTAGTCTAGAAGAACAACAAGCTTTGTCCTTGTCTATGTCAGGCACTCTGCTAATCGAGTCCAAGCCTCAAGGGCCTACAAAACACCAATATGCTTCTCACTCTGTAACTGAATTGATAGCACGTACTTTAATGCTTTCTGTTTTACCATATGGTTCCATCTTTTAGGTATGACTGGGATGCCGTAACTACAACCAATTTCTTGCAAAATTATGGTTTATGGGTGGTTAATGAAACTTCACTACTTATATTGGCTTATTTTGTTTTGATCATATTCGTTAAGTGCCATTGAAGACTTCGAATTGCTTTTTCCTTTTCTGATATCATTAATATCAATTGTTTATTTTCATGAGATTAGTGTTATTGACATTATAAACTTCAAAAAGATAAACTATGTTTTTTTAAATTCAATGACTTTTGAGTTTGATCATGGACAGCTCCAACAGACTTGAAATCTTTCTATCCTTTCTTATTGAATTAATCAATAGACTCACTGCTAAAGTTATTTTTTCTTATCATTATCATAGATGAATTCAAGTTGAACATTGAATGCAACCATGCTACTCTTTCTGGTCACAGGTGTGTGCATCTCCTCAATTTGATCTCACTTGGATACTTACCCCCATGTAAGAATGCATATTTATATTTTCTGCAGCTGTCATCATGAGCTAGAAATTGCAAGAATCAATGGTATTCTGGGAAATATTGATGCTAACACTGGTGATCCTCAAACTGGTATGGGATGTAACTAAATATATATATATATGTATCTTTTCCAAATGTGGAGCTATATTAAAAAGCTTATACTACAAAGTTTTAATATTTAGACATACAATTCTCTAAAACGTCAATTTTTCCTCTTCTATTTCTGCATGATGGGATAACCATCAATTCATGACAGATATTTTAGAGGCAACTCTAGTGATGCTTAGCCTGATATGAAGTGCATGTAAAGGATGTATGAATTAGATCAGTTGCAAAATTTCCTAATCTTGAAATTTAAGAATGAGTTATGATTTTTTATTTTTGGCTTTTGTTTTTACAGGGAGGATTAGCTCCTAGAGGTTTCAATTTTGATGCAAAATTGTTAGTATCTAGCTTCCTTAATGCCATTCCTTGATGCAAATTTAAATTTTAGTTGCCAACTTCTATTTTTCATGTGAAAATTAATGACATTAAATTTATGATATTTATAGACGAAGGGAGAGAATATTATTCATAGCACATATTGGTGGTATGGATACCATGGCTCGTGGGCTCCGTAATGCTGCCAAGTTGTTAGAGGTAAGACTTTCTCAATTCCAGAGAAGCTTGTAGAAGGCCTTTTCTTGATTAGGGTTTTAACCAAATAATTTTCTTGCCCGAAAAAGGATGGTTCTCTAGCTCATCTTGTTTGCAAGAGGTATCAGAGTTTTGATTCTGAATTTGGACACTTAATCGAGGTAGCAACTTCTGCCGCCTTTTTTTGTTTCAAAATATTTCCTATCCTTGTTTTATGAAGCTAAAATTATTATCTGCTAACAGGATGGTAAAGTTGATTTTGAAACTCCTGAGAAGAAAGTTATTGCATGAGATGAACCAAAGGTTCCATCTGCTTCAGTTGCTGCAGAACATTTATAAAACCACCATTGTACTCGTTCTCAATGCTTTGCGGAGACCCATCTATGAAAATCTAACTTGACATTAATGTTTGTGCTGTAGGAACTTGCAGAGATGATATTCCAGTCTACCCTCATGGCGGCAAGTGGCTGAAAATGAGTAGGACCTTTTGTTCAGAATAAAATTAATCTTTTAGAAGAGACTAGAACCACAAATGCTACTTTAAAACAAAATTAAGACTCCAGTTTGATTCTACTCCTGGAAATAAGAAAACAAATTCGAGTAAAGCATAGAGTATCAAAGGAGATCATTGCCATTGAATTCATTCTTTAGTTTGTGGGCTAGGATCTCTCCACAAATATTGATGCACAACAGCCAGTAAACCAATCACATGTGTTCCAAGTTGTTACAAGTCATCAAGTAGGAAACATTTGTTGTTAATGCTAACTAGTACGTAATTGACATGCCTTTACAAATGATAAGTGTCCTGCCAAGTGCTCTAATGAAGAGTAGGCTGGGTGTATTAATCTCACATCAGATAGAAAAGGGAGGATCTTAGGATTTATAAGCATGGACGTTGCACACCCTTTTAAGACTTTTTTTTAGGAAAGGATAATGATTCCATTACAAAGTAGTATCAGAGTCAACCCTTGCTCTTATCCAACTTTGCACCGAGCACCATGTGTTGTTAGTGAAGCGACAATTGTTAGTAAGAATGGTGTGGTAGGTAGGGTGGGTCATCGTGACGAGGACGTCACGAGATTGGGTGAGGAAGAATGTCATGCCAAATGCTCCAATAAAGAGTAGTCAGGGTGCATTAATCCCTCATTTAATAGACAAAAGAGGGTCTTAGGACTTATAAGCGTGGACACTGCAAATCTCTTTAAGACGTCTTTTGAGGGAGAGAGTAATGGTTCCGTGACATAAGACTTCAAGCTATCTATCTATCTAGTACGTAATTAACATGCCCTTACAAATGATAAGACTTAGAGCTATCTATCTATCTAACTACGTTTCCTGTAACTCCACCTTTTTCTTTGTTTAATTTTTTTTCTCCAACTGAGATTTATTAAAACTTATTAAGAGAATAAACGTCTCCTTGTTTATGTTGGTCATTGACACAAGTTTTTAAAGCATCATATGAATATATATATATCTAAATACTGGAACTACTAGTCATATATGTAGTCTTTGTTGAAAAAATAAAAACTATCAAATACCTGCACACTCGCATGTAAGGAATGACTCACATTCATAAAAATAATAGAAGAAGAGGATTCTTATAATAGAACTCTTATTCTTAACTCACTTATTGAAAAATCGAGAGACGATCAAATCGCGTAGCGGAAGTAAAAACCTAAAACAATATTTGTTCGATTTTTCAAAAACTAATATCACAATATTTTATAACAAGATTAAATCATTAAATGTAACAAAGTATAAATCTAAATTCGTACTTTATTTTGAAATTTGATCAATGTATTCATCTTTTCATATCTTGATGGAAGAACTACTTTAGCCTCACACGTGTCTGACCTCTGACAGTATCTATAGACCAACTTTTGAAGATAACTTGAAAAGAATAAACTGAGAAGTGCTAGTCCCTGTTATGTTTCTTCTTTTATATATAACAACATAAGATGTTTCTTAATATTAAAATTAAATATAATTACAATTAAAGTGTCACTTTAATTATAATTATTATTTAATCTCAATTAATCCAAATATCATATATTTGACCCTGATGTTCTAAAATTTCACAATAAGTCTAATTTAATTAATTTTGCTTTCCTCAGTTAATCTATATGTGTGACCCATTAGGTTCTTAATATGTTGACAATGATCATAAATTATAATTCTAATTCATTATTAAAAACAGATAAATTAGAACTCCTTTTAATTTATCTTTAATTCTCTAATTAAACAATTTATAATCATAGATCAAGATTAGCATCTAACAAGACGTTATGACTACCCAAATATTAGGAATATCAAAGTAGTTTTAACTTAACCTGTCCGTGCATGATTTTTTCATATAATTCAATCTTTTCATTATACAATATTCTGATTAGATGTAAAGTAAAGAATTAGTGGCTTCTTTACTTGAGTCCAATCATATATCAATTTTCCACCATTAATAATTAATTTTATTAATAACATTTGAAAACATTTTTCAAAGTGTCATTCCACCTTAGCCAATGATTTCTTAAATCAATACTAACTAAGATCAATAAAATATTCTTTCTAATTATTTTAAGGTGACGAATCCTATATTAATCATTCAACTATCTTCATATAGTTCATGTTACATCTAATGACTACCAAGTGAACTATCCATGGTTAGAATAAGTCGTAAGTAGTATTAAAACATAACAATCCCTATAAAAGATAACTTTGGTAATTTCAAGTATAAGGATCATTCATACAATCATCATAATTAATATTTCTATAAACACACAAGTAATGTTTCATATGGAATTCTCATATCAAGTCAGTTCAATGAACTTTTTCTCTAACATGTATCCATACGTTTGTTTAAGTAGTTACATACATACCTTAGTCTATAAGATTAATTACTTCCTTCATAAGGAAAAACATAATGTGTGCTAGTCTTTCTACTCTATTAATTTCCAATTTGAATAAAGAAACGACTAAGAACAATTTAAGGATGATACTTAACTATAACATAAATCTTATAATTATAATCTCCATCATAATTTTATTTGGAAAATTTATTTATCTTATAGACTTTATCTTATACATTAGTAAATTAAATAATTATATACAAGATAAATAATGTATTTAATAAAATATGACACAAATCTACAACCAATTGATTAACTACATGACATAAACCAACATTGCTTGCATAAAATGAAACACTACATGACTATTTATAGTATTAATTAGAGAATTCTAGACTAATCAACTAAAAAGCCACTTAATACTATAATAAAAAGAGGAAAAATCTTTCAATGACACAATTAAATTTTCATAACATTAAAAAATTGACCAATATGGATTTAGTATACCATAACTCTTTTTAGGTAACTCCAAATTACACAAATTTTGATTTATTTGAATCTAGAGATATATAGCTTTAAAACGAATCATACATCACCTTAATTGGTTAAGTTTTGTCTATTCAACTACTCCTCTAAAATTGCTTCAAAATTTTAAATGGCATGTTCACTCTCCTTTAAACTGGACTTTTGCATAACTTAACGTATCATCATTAATTTTGGAAAACATCATATTTGAGAGGCATCATAAAAATGTTAACAACTTGATTAAGTGACTTAATAATCTCCTTCTTTACAATGAATTCTTAAATAAAATGAAACCTTATGTTAATATGTTTGCTCTAATTATGGAACACTAGATTCTTTGTTAAAGCTTGAGAAAATTTATCATCAATCATGATCTTTGTTGCTTCAATTTGCTCTAAATGAAGCTCCTTCAACAACCTTCTTAACCAAATATAATGATAAGTATAAGAAGTAGTTGCAACATACTTCGATTCACATATGGAGAGTATGATTATTGGCTGTTTTTATGAACACCAAAAGATTGCATTATGTCTCAAAAAGGAAACAAACCCACTATACTTTTTTTACCACAAGATCTCCGGCAATATTAATATCACAAAATCTCATTAAACTAAAGTTTTTGGAAGATGAGAAAAATATGCCATAATCAATTGTACCTTTGAAATATCAAAGAATTTTCTTGGTTGTTTCCAAGTGAACTGTAAAAGGTGCCTCCACAAATTGACTAGCAAGTCCAACTGAAAATAAAATATCTGGTCTTTTGTAAGTCAAGTATCTCAAGCTACTTACAAAACTTTTTAACAAAGTTAGATTTACACATTCTTGCTTATTAAACTTGGTTAGCTTAATTCCACATTCCAAAGTAGTGTTAACTGGTTTACTATATAGCATCTTAAAATTTTCAAGTTCCTCCTTTATATATCCTTCTTGAGTGATAAAAATTCCATCCTCCATTTAATTTACTTCAATTCCTAAGTAGTATGACATTAACCCTATGTCACTAATCTTAAATGCTCGAGTCATGAAATCTTTAAACTCTTCAAACATCTTTGGATTATTGCATGTGAAGATCAGATCATCTGCATAGACACAAACAAACAACAAATCATATTTATCCTTTTTAACATAAAAAAAATATTCATGTAAGTTTCTACTAAAACAATTCTCTTGGAAACAATTATCAATTCGAATATTCCAAGCTTTTGGCATTTGTTTAAGTCTTTATAACCCTTCTTTAACTTCAAAACTTTATTCTCTTAGCCTTCAACTACATATTCCATTGATTACTCAATGTAGACTTCTTTTCAAAAGACACATTAAGGAAAGTAAATTTGACATCCAATTAATTAATCTTAATGATTTTAAATAGCAACATACATTAATAAAAAAAATTGTTTTTAAGCAAGCAATAGGGCCAAATACCTCTTCATAATCAATGCTTTACTTTTATTTATATCCTTTGATAATAAGACTATTTGTGTATCTTTCCACTTTACCTTTGGCATTCTTCTTGATTTTGTACACTAATTTGACCGTAATGGCTTAATGACCTCTCGAAAGAGAAGTAAGTTCCCATATGTTATTCCTTTTGATGGCTTGAATTTTCTCATCCATTGCATATATCCACTTCTTATTATTACTAACATTTTTAAAATTTAAAGGCTTAATATCTACAAGTAAACAAAACAAGTTAAAATTATCATAAAATTTTCCAAGTCCTCGATATTACTGAGGTCCCATGCTTGCTGGTAAAGAGTTGGATGATGGTACTTGAAATGATGGGATTAGTGAGTTTGGTGGAGAGGCATCATTTTCAACTTCTTAAACAACCTCTTTTTCTTCTTCGTCTTTAAAATATGGAAAGAAATCATAAAATCCCTCAATATGAGAGCTCTAATCCCAAGATGACTTTACATTAAATTCAACATCTCTACTAATAATAATCTTTTCTTTACTTGGATTAAACAATTTATAACCTTTTAAGTTTTCGTCATATCCAATGAAAATAAATATCTTACTTCCATTGTCAAGTGTAGAACTTTCTTGTTCTGAAACATGAACATATACAATATATTTAAATATTCTTAGGTGAGATATAGAAGGCTTTACTCTATTCCATGCTTCTTATGGAGTAACATTTTTTAAACTCTTTGTAACACCACGATTCGAGAGGTAAACTGCACTGCAATTACTTTTGCCTAAAACACTTAGGAATCTTCTTACTTTTCAACATTATTCCTACCATATTTAAAATTGTTCAATTCTTTCTTTCTGCTATTCCTTTTTTTTTTAGACCTAGGCATTATAAAAGGACGATGAATTCCATATAGCTCATACAAATTCTTAAAATCGTTAAAATTAAATTCTTCACCTCCATTAATTCTTAATGCTTTAATCCCAAAATCATTTTCATTTTCAACCAAAGCTTTAAACTTTTAAATGCATCAAGCGTTGTAGATTTGTACTTCAAAATTTTCACTGACATATTTCTACTATAATCATCAATGAAGAGAATAAAGTAAAAGCTTTAACAAATGATTAAGAATTGATAGGATCAAAAACATCTGCATGAATAAGTTGGAATAATTTGGTAGTTCTCGAGATTGAATGGTTTTGAAAGCTTTTTCTCGATTGCTTTCTAAATAATCATCCCTCACATAGTTGGATAGTATAGTCTATACTTGAAATTCCTCTTACCATCTTCTTCTCTCCCAAAGCTTTAAGTGAATTAAAAGTTAAATGTCCATACCTTATATGCTATATCCATGAAGGATCACTAATATCAATCTTCAAACACATGGCATCCACAGTGTACAAGTTCGACAAAAACATCACGTTGTTACTCATAGTCACCTTAGTAAGAAGGTTAGCATCATAATCTCTAAGCCAAAGAGCTTGACCCTCCATACAAATTTTATAACCATTCTCACAATATTGACCAATGCTTAAAATATTATTCTTTAGTTTTAAAATGAAGTAAATATTAGAAAAAAATCTTATGATCACCTATTTTTAACTTCAATAAAATTGTAACTTTGCCTTCAATCTCTACTATTATATTATCATAAAAACGTATGGTCCCCATCACTTTAATATCTAATTCACTAAATTTACTTTTATTACTTGTAATGTGATTGCTTGCTGCATTATTAAGTACTTAATGTAAATATTAAAGTTTCCTTTGTTGCATCTTCATTGACTTCTACCAATTTTGCTTTATCTACATTTTTAGAAAAACACTCCCAAGAATAATGACAATGACCACAGGAATAACATTCAATTTGGACTTTGTCACTTTTCCTTGTATTATTTTTCCTTAAATTTTCCCTTTCTCTTACTCTTCCTCTTTTTTGAAAAGTTTGAGTTCGATTGTCAAAAAATTCTTATTTACTGTTTCCTCTCCCTTGGTTACATAGATGTCCATGACCTTAACACGACCACATCCATTTCCACATCCATGATCACGTCCACTTCTACTTTATTCCATGTGATTATTTTTAGACTTTAGGGATAATTTTGCTAGTAGGGTTTGCTCTGTTGATACCTTCTTCTTATTGTGATTCATCCTTTCTTCATGAGATAATAAACATCAACTTATCTTGTCTATAGAAATATTGCTCACATCTTTAGACTCTATAATAGCCACCTCCACAAAATCAAATGTTTAGTTGAGAAAGAGTAGGACATTTTCTACAATTGGAACATCTTACATAGTCTCACCAAGCCTCTTTATTTGATTCACCGCTCTTAAAACTTGTGAAATACTCTGAAATAAATTCTCAATCTTTTATTAAAAGTGTTTCAAAGTTAGCCCCTAGAGTTTGAAGTCACACCCTCTTCACTTTGTAAACTCCCATTATTGAATTTTGGAGAGTTTTCCATGCCTTATTTAATGTAGTTTCATTAGTTATTTTCTTGAACATTTCTTCATCCAATCCTTGATTAATGATGGCAAGTGAACTTAGATCTTTCTACCTTTGCTTCTCTAAGGCTTCCTTTTTGTCTTGGGTCAATCTTGCCTCATCTTGAGGCTCCATGTAGTCTTTATTGACTATCTCCCATATGCCTTATAGACCAAGAATGGCTTTATCCTAAGTTCCCAATTCTCATACTTGAGTTTGGTGAGTTATGAATAGTGAAAAGACATGGAGACTCCATTTATTATCATAGTTGATTGTGATACCAATCTATTGGAAAAGAAAAAAAAATAAAAGACTTGCACAATCACACACAAGGAAGAACTCACACTCACATAAACAATTAAAGAAGAGGATTCTTATAATCCAACTCTTATTCTTGACTTATTTGTATAAAATGAAACATTAAATGACTATTGATAGTGTCAATTAGATAATTCTAAACTATCCAACTTAAAAGTCACTTAATGCTAAAATACAAAGAGAGAAAATCTTTCAATAACACGATTAAATATTTATAATAGCAAAAAACTGACCAATCTAGATTTATTCTACCATAACTCTCTCTTAATAACTCTAAATGATACAAAGTTTAATTCATCTAAATCTAGACACATATAACTTTAAAGCAAAATTTAAATTACATTAATTGGTTGAGTTTTGGCTATTTAACTGCTCCTCTAAAATTGCCAAAAAATTCTAAAAGTTATGTTTATTTCTAACAGTCTCATCTAAATTAATAGAGTAGCAATTGTCTAATTGTTGGATCTCCTCTATACACATGCTGCACTACTTTAGAAAGGGTGCACATGATAGTTCTTATAAGTATTACTATAGAAAGGAAAGAACAAGAACGTTAGAAAAAAGGGATAAAATGGTAGGGGCGAAAAAGGGGAAATTTTCTCTATATGGTGGAATATTTTAAGTGTAGTCAACTGTTTGTGGAAGGTTAAAGGTAAGATGGCATTTTGTAAGTCTAGAGTTGGAAGACAAGAAGCAGAAAATGGAGAATCAAACAAAAAAATACTATACTCAAAATTCAATTGTATGCAAGACAAAAGTATGTTTTCATACCCCCAAAAATTGGTTTTCTTTCATATAGAAGCATATGTTCATGATATATCCTTAATCCTATAAAAAAGAAGGGTAATTGTTAATGTGTAGTTTTTTCCTAATCAAACATGTGGAGCTATCATGAACAATTAACCACAAAAATCATCTAACTCTTTTTTTAATAATAACATGACTTGAAGATACAAGTACTACGAGTGACTAGAAATTACAATTTGTCATTATAAAATGTTAAGCCAAAGGGCAAAAGGCCTTATTCTTAATGTCATTACTACATTTCTAGACAATGAGGGGCAACAAATTATTCCTCTTTTCAAGCATAACTAAAAAAGAAAAAAAATAAAGCAAATAAAAAGTCCTTATGTTGATGATGTTAAGATTTGAAGTTGTTATCTTCCAAAAAAGATTTGAAGGTGTTGCTATTATCCTATGAATAATGCAAGAACAACTGAATCCCTTTGTTATGTATTAAGATATTTTGATCCTCCATATTATAGTAGTTAAATTTTGGTGTAAAGATATAGAGGAGTTTATTTCTAACTTAAGTTTGGTAGTCGAACTTCCTTAAATCATGGAAATTTAATTAACAAACTTCCTTAAATCATGGAAGTGTATGGGTCATTTAGTTCAGCATTCTGTTTCCATTTTTTATTTTTGTTTTTGTATATTTTCCTAGGTTTTATCGGATTTTTTTCGATTTCTTACTGGTTTTTTTTTTCTATTTCTATGTTTAAAAAACCAAAAACCAAAAAAAAAACTGAAATCATTACCAAATATGCTCTTAGTTAAGCAACTTTTTTTAATTGATGTATAAATATGTTTAAACAAGAAATAAAGAGTGATCTTCCTATTTTTCATGAAAAAATTACTCTAATCCATTAAATAATATTAGAGATTTCTTGATCTTGAGGTACTATGTGATTATTCAATAGAAATCTCAAAATTGCAAATTATTTAATTTTTTAGGGTTGTTTGATAAAGTTTTCAATTTTAGTTTTCAATTTTTTCAAACACAAAAACCAATGAAAATAACAAATAAAAACAATAAAAATAAAAACTAAGAAAAACACACAAAAATCAATCAAAATGCATAGAAACTAATGTAAACAAGTTGCATTGATTTCTGTGACTAGGAAAACAAAAACAAAAAAGGAAAAAGAAAAGATGAACTGAATGGATCCTTAGCTTATTTGCTTCACTTTTTAAATAACTTCCAGTACCACATCCCTTATACCTCCTAAATTTAATGGTGAAAGTTATCATGTATAGGTAGTAAAAATGATTGTCTATCTTAAAGGTCTTGGGTTGTGATAATATGTGAAAGAAGAGAGAATAATTCTCCTTTAAGATAGAATTAAACAATGTAGTAAATAAGACAACATGAAGAAGAAGTTGTCAAAGCTCCAAAGACCCTATTCTCGATTCATACAGCTATTACAGATCCTATATTTACCTAGATCATAGCTTGTGAATTAGCATATAAAGCTTGGAAGAAGATGAAGATAGAATTTCAAGGATTTAACAATATAAGATAAATGCAAGTTTTAATTTTGATAAAAAAAATTGAGCAATTAAGCATGAAAGATACAGAGAAGGTAAAAGATTATATTTATAGAGTTATGAGGATAGTTAATTAAATAATGTTGCTGAGAGAAGAGTTTGAAGAGAAGAGAATTATTGAGAAGGTTATGGTGACTCTCTTTGAAATTGAAGTAAAACATTCTTCTTTTAAAGAAACTTAAGGCATGTATCATATCACATTAACAGAGCTGACAAGTGTCTTATTAGCTATTGAAGACAGGAAAGCTTTTAGAGAAGAAGAAAGTGCTAGAGAGAAAGCACTCATAGTAGTACAAAAAAAGAGTTTATACAAAGGAGGATCAAAGAATCAAGCAATCAATTGGAATGTTCCAAAAAAAAAAAGTGGAAGTTGAAGAGGCAAAAAGGATAAATATCCACCTTATCCCCACTGAAAATAAATAAATAAGTAAATCACACAAAGAATTATAACTAGTTTAAGCCTGGTGCTTAATGTAAGACCTGTAAACAATTTAGTCACATTAAGAGTATACGTACCATAAAATAGGATCAAAATCCATAAGAAAAATTTGTTAAAATAATATAAAATGTCAACTATGAAAAGTAGAAGTTGTTTGTTGTCATTAAAGTTAAAAGAGTGTGGTGCTTTAGTTGAAAGAGATGATGTATGGCCAGTAGATAACAAATGCACACACCATATGATAGTAACCTTAGGTAGTTCTAAAGGTCTAGATACCAGCTCCTCCTCTAAAGTCAGACTTGGATATGGAAGACTAAATGATGTTAAAGGTAAAGGTGTAGTTTTTGTGCAGACTATCTCAAGTATAAAAATTATTACATACGTTCTTTGTTTTCCTAAGGTAAATCAAAATTTTATTATTAGTTGTTCAGTTGTTAGAAAAATATGCTAATATTTAAAAATAGGACTTGTGAAATTCATGCTCCCAGTGCCATGAGAATGTTCTAAGTTAAAATGAAAAAAAAAAGGAGTTTTCCTTTGATTTAGGAAATAAACGAATTTGAATCTTGTCCCAATCTTAAGGAAGAAACTTCATTGTGACATAAGAAATTTGGCCCATACTAATTTCAAAACATTGAAATTACTTTAAAAACGAAATCTAGTTATGAGAATAGCACGTGTGGATAAAAACATCAATGTATGTGATACATGTCAATTTAACAAACTCTACCTAAAGCCATTTTCTATTAATTAAGGTTGGAAAGCTTCAACAAAGCTTGAATTGATTCACACTGGTGTGTGTAGACCAATGAATACCCTGGTCATGCTGTCTCCCGTACATAAAATTAATAATCTTAGCACCTTTAACAAAAACATGAATAAATACATGGAAGTAAGGAGCGTCCCTTTGAGGAACTCTATGCTTATTGTCGTTACCAGCAACTCAACAACTATTTAGAGCAGGTTTCGAATATTTTTTAAGAAATTAATAAATAAAATATAAATAAATAAATAAAGTTGACAATAACAAATCTAACAATCAATTGAACAGAAATCAATAAACCACACTTTGCTCTTAGTTCGCATACGATGTTGGAATATAAATTAATCATTAACACTAAAGATCATTAATTTATTAATCAAATATTCATTAAAAACTTTTAATTCATGTTCTTCATTAAAATTAATTAATCTTTAACACATGATTTAGTTATCCTAATTATTTAATAATTATAGATACAATCTAAGATTTAATTAAACAATAGTATTAAGAATTAAAAAAACAATGAAGCTAGATAACTCAAACTCATATGGTTGCATTTAACCTATTCAACCTTTCTTCCAAAACAAATAATAATTCCTTATGCAAAAAATTATTAAACCTGGTTGCCATTTTAATTAAAGTGATTCATTACGAATCCAATATCTAATTTAGTAAAAAATTATAACAATTAATTTACTTGTTGGCCACCCTAAAAATTAATTGAAACAATCATAGAAATTAAATCAGAAGAAAGATCAATACTTAAATAAATAAATCAAATATTATTAAATAGAAGAAGTCTCACAATTTTTTCAACCAACAAGAAAAGTTCAAGTTGTAACGGTCATGAAGGAAAAGCGAAAAAAACACCCCTAGAGTGTTTAAAAGCAAAAAAGCAATGACTACGTATGTTTCAAACCCTAATATAAGTCTTTTCTTAATTAAGAAGGGACCCCACAAGGCCTATATTAAACCAAAGGAGGTTTCAATTAATGGTTTTGATGATGAAAAAAATATTTGTTACTAATATTTTAGTTTTGATGTATTAGAAACACAGATTAATGCAAGATGCATAAAAACATATGATAGAGCCCAAGAAGGAAGTGAAATCATGAAGGAAATGATAACGGTGAAGCAAGCACTAAAGTAAAAAGATGGAAGATCAAGTTTAAAAAGATCAAAGTTGAATAGGTTTAATTTTCATTTGTTTTGCATGTTAAGCTTTTGTATAGAAGGTTTAATAATCAAAAGAAAATTTGGTGAAAGTTTTAAAAGAAAATGTCTGAATGTGTCAAAAAGTTTTTGGAAAAGCATTTTATTTTGGTTAAACGTGTTTTAATATGGATGAGTAAAAGTTTGACAAGAATAATATTTTTAAGAATTTTAGGAAAACTTTAAAAAGGTTGTAAAATTTTAGAAAGTTTTTAGAAGGACCTAAATTTCTATAAACCAAGACATGCCTTTTTTTATCTTAATTAAAAGATCTTGACATCCAAAATTACTTTAGTACAGTTTTAAAACTTATGTGAATTAATTTGGAATTAAAAAGAATTGATTTTGGAGGTTTAATTTTGATTTTATACCAACTGCAAAGCTATAAATTTTGCTCTGCAGAATGACTGGTTACCTATTATTTTATAAGTGGTCGTCTAGTGCATTTTTAAGGTGAACTAGTTGACCAGTTAGCTTGAGTGGTTGAGCATCAACCATTTAAAGTAACTACCCAACCCAATAAGTATCTAGATGTATAACAGCTACTTCCATATATTGTGTGACTTTTTAAGGTTTCTAACAACTATTTTAACTCTCCAATGGGTATTTGGGTTTGAGAAGCTTATACATAGATGTTCTAAGTAGTTTAAAAGTATATTTATGCATCTTTAATGAATTTTTGGTAAATTTTTATGCATTAAATGAGTTTTATGTTGATTTTGTGAGTTCAATGAGTTTGAGAGAAAATATGAAGTTTTTACACTTACATGTATTATGTTATTGAGCCCCTTTGAGTATTGCTTTGATCAAACAAGGTAGAGTGATTGTGGTTTTTTTATTTTTAATCTTGGCTTAAGTTATCTTAGCGTTTAATTATTGGGTTTAAATTATTGAGATTTTTAAATTTTGTTGGTTTACTCCTTATCCTTATAAAGTAAGATTATTGAGTTACTCTCACTCTTGAAAAGAATACTTGTAAAAAGTTCATCTTCACCTTATAAAAGAAGATTGGTCTTATAAGGTTCTTTTTCACTCTAAAGAAGAATTTTAGTGAATTTTCTAACTTATAGTTGTAGAGTGGACATAATCAAAGGTTAGCTTCCTGAATCACTATAAAAATTAATTTTCACCCTCCCCTCCCTCAACTCTTTTATTAACATAATTTTGTGAATGTTATTAAATTTTTTTACTTTGAATTGTTGAATTGAGTTTGCATAATTACAATTTAGGTTGAATTGTGGCTTAGGGATTGCATCAATCACATAATTAATTTAGACTTAAGTTTAGAAAAAAAAAATTTAACACCTAATTCACATCCCCCTCTTAGGTGTACACATTAAGGTTAACAGCTTAGAATAATCCTATTAATTTGATGAAAAAGAAATAAACACATTTATAATATTTTCATAAGGTTTCTACTACATATTAGATTCCTAGTCAGTTTTCTTAGGTTAGTCTTTATGGCTACTGTGCATGCTTACACCTACTATGTCCAAAAGCTTTGTCATGACCTGAACTAGGTAGATGATCATCACATGGGACCTAAGGATCAAAACCCCTAAATCACACGTAAGCCTACTACTAACTATAGAAACAAGTTTAGAACTCGAGAAAAATAAATAACAAACATAATAAAGATATAATAATATTAGCATGCATTAGAAGAAAAAACTGACATCACATGAAATCATATCATTACGGACTCTAAAGTACAAATACATATGAAAATAAATAAAAAGCATACATAGAAGTAAGTAGGTTATAACTGACATGCCTCGAGAGTCATTGTTACGAAGCAGACAGTAGTTGACCTGGCAAAAATAGAATTAAGGGGAGTCAAACCTCACTAAGTAAACTCATACTGACCTACAATACCCAATGCCATACTCACACATGTAAATGCAATAAGATAAAAATATTCACATAAACATACTACATGTCTAATCATATCAACTACATAGATAATCATGAAGAAGGAATTTCTATAGAACACTAGTCTCCAAAAGTAAATTCTCATACCACTAAACCTCAAATGGCTACGGAGAGTTAAGCATTACCAACGGTCCAGTCATACTCCTATACTTAGATAGCCATAAGCCACTTAATCCAAAGGGGCTACAGGGAGCTAAACATTACCAATAGACCAACCTTTGCTCAATGCATCCAAAGTCACAAGGATATGAATAATAGCTATAACAAATAAGGACCCAACTGAAATTTAAGCATCAATCAGGATTTGTCCATAATATATCTCAACATTAGGAAACATGACAACTTTCAAAATCATAACCAATGCGCACCTAGTCCTGATGCATACCCATTAGGTGGCACATCTTACAAAATCTTACCCTTCCATAATCACATAACAACAAATTAAACACATAATCTATAATGAAAATCACACTATTTCATAAATCAAGCACTCGCTTATACAATGATAACTATACGTGTATGCGGTATGTCCTAAACACCTAAACTTAAAAGTATCCACTAAGATATCTCAATAATATTTATATTGGCTTATGATGAAAAGGGTACACGACATTGTGTATATGCACTTATTATATATATATATATATATATGTCGATATAGTAAATATACATATATATATATATGCACAAGCATATGAAAAAGGATATACATTTCTACATATCATTGTTTATACCAGCATTGAACTTTATTCAAAGGCTAGTACAAAGACAATAACAAGAAGCCAATTGTTCTCCTCAATTTTTGTAAGAATTCAGGCAACGTTAGATAATGGTTAAGATGGGATCATTGATAAGAAGAGATTAGTATATAATGTTGGTCGGTTTGAGTCATCGATGATAAGGAATGGGTGAAAAGGATGGAAACATAAATAGTGATTTTTGAAGGATTAAGAATGAAAATTTGAAAATATAAGAGGAAGAAGAGGTATTTATATAAGGATGTTATATTCTCACCCTTTTACAAAAAAATTTCCTCAAATTTTACAACACCTTGTTATTAAGGAAACAAATATGGATACAACTCTCATGTCTTTCTCTCTGTCTCCTAGGTAACTTCTTGAGCGTTATCATTCCTCCACATCATCTTAACCATGGAAATTTGTTTTGATTAAAGTTGCCATACCTGAGAATCCACGATAGGTAATGGCTTCTCCTCATAGGTCAAGTTCTTGTTCACCTTTAAACTCTATAGCTGGAGTAGATGAGAATAATCAAGAACATATTTGTGAAGCATCGAAATGTTGAATATAAGATGGACTTAAGCCATATCTCGAGGTCATGTTAATCGATATGCCATATTTCTAAACCTATATGTTATCTTGTAAGGTCTAATCTACTATAGAGACAATTTTTTTTCTTTATAAACCTTATCACACCCTTCATTAGAGATACCTATAGGACTACAAAATCTCTAACTTGAAACTCTACCTCTTTATGCTTTAAAAGTACATAACTCTTTTGTATGCTAAACGTTGTCTCTAGTCTTTGCCTAATTAACAAAATATTCTTTGATGTGATCTTGATTAATTTTATGTCCAATTATCTCTCACCTACCTCCTCTCAACATGTGGGTGATCTACATTTTTGTCCATACAGTGCCTTATATGATGCCATCCTAATGCTATTAAGGTAGTTATTATTGTAAGCAAACTTAATCAAAAATAAGTGCAAATCCCAACTACCACCAAAACCCATCATACACATGCTCAGTATATCATTTAGGGTCTGAATTATCTTCTCATACTATCCATCAATATGGGGATAAAATGTTGTACTAAAATTCAATCTAATGCCTAATACCTCATGTAATTTCTTTTAGAATTGATATGTGAACTATGATCTGTAGTTCGAGACTATTAATATGGGTACTTCGTGGATGCACAATATCCGCTTGATATATATTTACATGAGTTTAGACACTGAGTAAGTAGTTTTCACGGGTAGAAAATGTACTAACTTCATCAACCTATCCATGATCACCCAAATTGAATCACATCAGGTCTTTATATAAGGTAGACTAACCACAAAATCCATTGTAATCCTCTCATATTTTCATTTAAGAATTGGCAACTGTTGTAGCTTACCTGAGGGCCTTTAATGCTTAGTTTTTAATTGCCAACAAATTAAGCACTTAGAGATATATTCAGCTGCATCATTTGTTATATCGTCTCGCAAATACATGTCTATAACATTAGAGTACATCTTTGTAAAACTCATATGTACATTGTATACCATATAGCGTACTTCCTCTAAAATATCCTCCTTTAAGTTCTCTACATCTAGAACATATAGTGTCTCATTTTTTATTAAGATCCCTTCTTCATTGATCTTAAAAGTGGTGTGATGCCCCTTTGAACTTCACACATAATTTTTTAAAATTAGAATCTTGACCTTAATCAACCTTGATCTTTTCCAAAAATGTCGATTATACCTTATGCTAACCAGTAGTGCTCCTAAATCTAAAATCTAAAACTGAGCATCTTAATCTATCAAATCATGTAATTCTTTGGAGAAAGCTCTCCTCTTTATTATGATATGTGTTAAACTGTCTGACAATTTCCTACTCAATGCATCTACCATGACATTTTCCCTCCTTGGATGATACTGAATCATGCAATTGTAATCATTTAGTAGTTTCATCCACCATCTTTGCCTTAGATTCAAGTCTTTTATTGAAATATATATGTTAAACTCTTATGATCTGTAAAAATGTTACACGTCTCACCATATAAGTAATGCCTCCAAATCTTTAAGGCAAAGATGACTATTGTCATCTCTAAATCATATACAGGATAATTTTCACACTTCCTTAATTGCTTAGAAGCATAAGCAGTCATCTTACCAATTTGCATCAATACACAGTCAAGGACAACTTTCGAAGCATCATAGTATAATTAAAATCCTTCCATTGGTAAAGCCAGTACTAGAACTGTAGTTAAACAATCCTTCAGTTTCTAAAAGCTCTCCTCACATGCATCGAACCAAATGAATTTGATATTTTTTTTACATTAATCAGATCAACAAGGTTGTTATCTTAGAAAAATTTTAAACAAATCTTTGATAGTAACTTACTCATCTTAGAAAGATTTGCACCTCTAAAGTTAATCAAAATTTGAGGTAGTGGATACTTGTTGTCGATCTTTACCTTATTCAACTACCTGTAATCAATATATAATAAGAGAGAACCATCCTTTTTCTTCACAAATAGTATCAGTGTACCCTATAGTGATGTGCTATATCTAATCAAACCCTTATTTAGTAGATACTGTAACTGTTCTTTTAATTCCTTTAACTCTGTAAGAATTATTCCATATAGAGGTATACAAACTAAAGCTGTAATAATTACTAAATCAATACAAAATTCAATTTCTCACACAAGAAGTAAACTTGGTAACTCCTCAAGAATACATCTGGAAACTTCCAAACTACTGAAAAATTTTGTAAACTATTACTTTTTACAGATAAATTCCTGACTAAGGCAAAAAAATCCTTAACATTCTTGTTTGAACATCTTATTGGTCACTAATGTTGAAACTCTATTGGATAGAATAATTGTTCTATCTCCCTTAAAACTCAAAATCTACATCCTCTAAAATCCAAAACACCACTTCCTTCTCTCTATAATCTAAGTGGCATAATGATTGAACAGTAAATCCATTCCTTATATTACATCAAAATCTATAACTAACAATAGGATAAGATTTGTTGTCAATATCCTACAATCAATCTCTAGGGTTATAAGTAGTAGATCAAATTCAATTTTATGGCATCAGTCAGATGTGTGGATACTGATAAAGAATCTTCAATTATATCTAGTACTACTTCTAATTTCATAGTAAAGTTGGGTGATATAAAAGAATAAGTTACCCCTATGTCTTTCAAAGACATAGCTTTTAACCTATAAATGGAAAGGATACTTAATACTACTCTATTGGAAGCATGTTCATTTTGGGGGTGAAGGTGAATTCTTTGACCTAATCATGACCTGCTTATTGAGAGCTAGAAGGCTAGCCCATACTATGGCCTCTAGATCTACCTTCCAAATCCTCTTCCCCGCTAACCACCAAACTATAATACTCCCTATGACTATTGAAATGGAGGCTGCACCACACTAGAATAAGACTGCCAGTATCTTATCTTTGGGTAATTGATAGGCTTGGAATTTATCATCATTTCATATCAATTTTATGCCAAATTAATGTTTAATTTCTCCAACTTAATTTTAAAGTGTCTAAATATCATTTACATTCATGTATATGTAGATTGGAAGCCAAAACATCAAGAAAATCTGAGAAAAGCAAGAAAAAGTTAGAAATCATGAGTAAAACGACACCTCAACTAGCTCGTCATTTTACTCAGCCAAGTGCCGTTTGACTTGCGTTCCAAAGACTAAAATGGTGGTGCTCTTCACCCGTCATTTAACTCCATTTAAGTGCCGTTTAAGTGAGCAGTCACACATTTTCCAACTATAACTTGCTCTGACTTGTGCTACAACTTGTCCCACTTGCTCCTACTTGCAACCAACATCTATAAAAAGATTTGGGAACTAAATTTGAGCAATTAACAATGGATTTGAGAGGAAAATTCAGATCAAACCTCCCTTTCTCTCTTCCTTAGGTAGTTCTTAGTTTTTTCTTAGGTTTTCTTTTTTTTTTTCTCTTGTCCAGCTTTTGTGATTGTAATTGCAAGTTGTTTTAAGGATTCCTAGGAGATATTTAAGGTGATTGGAGGTTGCCTAACACCTTGTATCATCATTTGATGAAATCCAATCCCTTCTTTCCCTTATTTCATCTCTTTTGTTCATATTTATTCAAGAACATGGTCTTTTTTATTTTAATCCAAATTTCTTATATATTTGTGATGTTTGAAGCTTAATTCTAGCTTAGGATAGGTTCTATAATGCCTTGAGTGAGTTTTTATAATAAGTTTGGATCATAATCTTTGTTTATATGAGTGTTTAATGCTTATTTTAGGTTGGCCACTTAGAATATGATTAAAGATGGTTTAGAATCCGATAATCTCTACCTGAATCATTGGAAAAATCTATAAACAACATGGTTTAATCCTTGGATCTAAGAAATCTACCTTGGTTATCATAAGGGCACTAATCTTAAATGGAATTGAGGATTAGAACTGCTTAAACTTTAATCCTAATGCCTATTAATTGATGAAATAACCAAAGAATAATTTAGGATGGTTAAAGAAAAGACATTGACTTAACCATAGCTTGTCTTGAATTAGTGAATGCCCTAGATTAGAGATTCGAATTCATTTCATAAGTCACTTAAGTCATTTAGGCGTAGTCCTTAGCAATTTAATCATTTGGCAATCTTTAGAAAATTTGGAATTCAATTACAAAGTTCGAAAGTGTTAGGGTTATTTTTAGTTTGTCTTGAGTCTATTTAACGCTTTAGTTTTAAGCCCTTGGTTTCCTTAGATAATTGTGATCTAATTGCCTTAGTAGGCACCAATACATATTCTCTCTGTGGGTTCGACATTTTGGAGTCTTAAATGTGCTCCTCTTTATTACTTGTGACCAGTACACTGTCGATAAGTTAATTGGTATTTAATCTGAATTGGAATTGCATGCATGGTTATTAATTGAATTATTTGAAGTTAAAATAGAGATACCAAATTGATGTAGTAAGTTTTTGGTGTTGTTGTTGGGGAGAATATGGAATATTGTGTGATATTAGGAATATATTGGTGTCCATTACTCTAAGGTATAAATATTGTTTATATAGTGTTTGCTTTTACATTTCTTTCTTATGTGCTTGTTTGCTTTTTTTTTCTTGTTTTTTTAGTTGGTTTATTCTTGCCTTTAGCTTGATTCTAAGCTTATGCTTACCTTGAATATATGCTTAGTAATAATCAAGTTAATCCAGAAACAGAACATCATGAGCACTTAATGTCAAATCTCATAAAGAACCAACCATGTTAGAATTAATTATGCAAACTAGGAGTAGTCCTAAGTCTAGCATTGTTAGGCCTAGAATAGACTCAGATCATTTTGAAATTCCACATGCAGTCATTTCATTGATAAGATCTTTTCAGTTTAGTGGTTTATCCTTAGAAAATCCTAATGATTATTTAAGAAATTTCTTAGACATATGCGACCTCTATAGAAGTCCTAATGTTTCAAATGATGCTCTTAAACTTAGACTATTTACATTTTCTTTAAAAGATAGAGCTCGAACATGGCTTAGCACTTTCTAGCCCAATGGCATCATAACTTGGGATGATCTTGCACATAGATTTCTAGAAAAAAAAAAATCCCCCAACTAATCTAGCCAAATTCAAACATTTGATCCCATCTTTTGAGCAATATGAAAATGAGAGTTTGCATGAGTATTGTGAGCAATTTAGAGAGTTACTTGCCACTTGTCCTATACATACCTTTAGTATTTGTGATAAAGTGTATATTTTTACCTAGGACTCATATCATCAATTCATAGTCTTATAAATGCTGCTACTAGTGGGACTTTAATGAGAAAAACCCCAAGTGAAGCTTATAAGTTGATAAAGGACATGGCATTTAATAACCTTCAATACAATTCTGAATCTTTTCGTAGGCAACCATTTAGAGCTCAAGCCATCAATGATATCCCATCTTTATAAGCTCAAATAATTGGCCGTAGTAAGCAATTGGAAGGTCTACAAGCTCAATTTAGTAGTAGTGCATTCCATGGTCTTATAGCTTGTAATTATTGTGGTAGTTCCTTTAATGCATCCATAAATTGTCAAGTAAGATATTCGTATGCACTTAAACCTTCATTTGACCATTGACTTTCCCTTAGGCAAGGAATTGACTCTTACCCTTCTAGAGAGAGCTACCCTAGTTTTCTATGCTCCAATGATCAAGACTACTAAATTCCCTTTGCTAATCCTCAATTAGAAGCCCCTTATAAGCCAATTGACCAAGAAAAGTCCAATCTTAAAGAAACAGTGATGAAATATATCCAAACTAATGAGTCTATAATGAAAATTCATGGTAATTCAATTAACAATTTAGTAATTCAAGTAGGTCAGATTGCACAGCTCTTAGATGAGAGGTTACCTAGACTCGTACCCTCTATGTCTGAACCTACTTCTAAGGAACAGGTTATGGCCATCACTATATTTAATAGTAATGAAATGGAGCATATAAATGAAGAAAAGAATGAGATGAAAGTGATGGAAAGTTGTTAAAAAGTGAAAGAAGTTAAAAATGAAAGTAAGGTTAGTTGCTGATTCATCTGTCCAATCTTACCAACCTAAAATTCCATATCCACAGATGTTGGATGCTCAATTCAGGAGCTCTATTCAGTTGTTTCAGAAAATGCATCAACCATTCTATAATGTATCTCAATTAGATGAACATCTAGTTAAAAATCAAGCAATAGTTAAAGAGTTGGAACCTTCTTATCCGAACTTTGAGAGAATTATTGATGGCAATAATCATTCCTAGTAATCCAACTCCATTTTTTGAATATAAGCAAACTGAGTTAAAAGTGTGTGATATGGATAATGGTGATGATGATTTTTCCATGACTTCTAACCATCATATTGTGAATTTTGTGGATTGTAAGGACAATGATGTAATTAGAAGTGAAAATGTCATTTTGAAAGTGAAAGTGAAAGTAATGAAAGTGCTTATGCATACATGTTTAAAGATCAAATGGATGATGCTTCTATTGATTTCATTGATGTTAAGGATGATATTCATGTTGAAGACTAAGATGTTAAGGTTCGTGAATTTGTAACTGATGATGAATTTGTTAAATATGATGAGGTTGAATCTGAAAAAGCAATTGAGTTTATTGATTTTATTGGTGTTAATACTTTTAATCCTAGGTTAGCTATTGTAATTCAGGACTGTTTATAATGGAATTTTCAAAGTCATGAATGGTGTTCCATGAAGTTTCAGGTCCCTATTTTGAAAAATCAAATTAATGTTTTAGGACTTCTTTTAAATTTTACCTCTTTTCAATCTAAAGAGCATAATATGAAAATGTTGGATTCTAGACTTAAGTTTAGGTTGAAGATTCCCTAACCTTAGGTCCAGCTAAAAGACCTTAAAGAGGCACTTATTGGGAGGCAACCCAACTATAGTCATAGTCTTTAGTGCTTTGATGTGTTTTTCTTTGTTTGGTGTGCTTTTCTTTTATTTCCTTTTGTGTTCCTTGCCATTCTTTACTATATTTCTTTATAGAGATTAGTTGCTTTTATTTGGTTTCTGGTACTTTGATCTTTTCTTTGGTGCCTTTCAGGTATGGATCAAGTTTATTATTAATATTTATGGAGAAAAGTTTCAATTGCACCTTTTGATGGATCTTCAAATGCTATTATCTTCAAATAATAGCTTTAACTTCAATCGAGTGCTTTCTTTCCCTTTTTTCCTCTTATATTTGTGTTTTATTTTAGTTTTAGAATATTAAGGACAATGTTCAATTTAAGTGTGGGGGAGGGATTACATCATTTAGGTTGTTCCACACTTATGTTTTATTTGTCTTTAATTATGTTAATTTATCATCTTTTTCAACATAATCTAGAACCTTAGAAAATTTTTTCGATTTTGATGTATATTTTTGGAAGTTTTTCCTTTTGTTTTCATTTAGTATGCTCTTTTAAAATGTTATGTGATTGATTCA
>JAOXYD010073272.1:0-12566 GCA_028565735.1 Pinacopodium congolense
TGTATTTGTTGCCAATGCCACTATTAATCTTTGTTATCTAGGCATAGCATTATATTATGTATTAATACTATATGCTAGATGATGGTCCATATTCAATATTATAACCTAAACTATGTTTGTCATTAGTCACCTTTTGAGCCTTCACTATGGTTTCTAATTTCTCATTACCATTCATAAATTTTGTAAGAGATTTTTTAAAGCTTTCTAATTCTTTCTTTAATGAAATATTTTCATTTACTAAGTTATCATTATCCTTAATGATTAATTCTAATTCTTGCATAAATCTTGTATTTTCTAATTTGCACTCATCTAATTCCTTTAGAGATTTTTTTATGTTTAGCATGCAACTCCTTCTTCTTTCTAGTCAAGTCTTCTATATGTTCTCACACTTCTTTATAAGAACACTCAACATCACACTCATTTTCACTATGATAGGAATGTGAAGAAGATACTCATTATGTGCCATAAAGTATATGTTTTCCATTTCTTTGTTTTTGGAATTGTTTGATTCAATCGATTGTGGCCTTCAATGCTTTCTTCTTCTTTGATTCTTTATTTTTCTCTCTTTTCCTTCTTCTCCTTCCTTTCCTTTTTATCCTTCTCTTCTTCTTCTTCTTCTTCTTCTTCTTCTTGGAGTTGTGGGCATTGGGATCTCAAATGACGTTTTTCACCATATTCAAAACATGTCATGTTAGCCAATTTACTTTTAGAGAAAGACTTACCTCTTCTACTAATAGATGCATTCCTTATTAATCTTTTTAAGCTTCTTATAATAAGGGAGAGTTCTTCATTTTTGCTTTCAAATGAGAATACTTCATTTTTGCTTCTTTCTTCTTTGTAGCCTTAAATTCAGCATTCTTCCTTTGAGGTATGGCTTGCTTTTCTTGAGTCTCCTTCATACTTATCTCATACATTAATAGTGAGTTAATTAGTTTGTTGAGGGCGATAATGTCAAGGTCCTTTGCTTCTTGAATTGTGGTCCTTAGCTTCCCACGACTTCGATAAAGACCTAATGATCTTCCTAACAACTTCAATAATTGAATGGGTTTTACCTAGAACCTTTAAAGTATTAATGATATCATAAAAATAAGCATACATAATAGAGATGTTTTTATCATGCAACATTTGAAAAAGTTTATATGAATAAATAATCATACTAATTTTTCTTTCTTTTACTTGATTCATACCTTTATGCGTGATTTATAGTGTATAACAAATAGCGTATATAGTTTTGTACATAGAAACTCTATTAATTCATTCATACTTATCACACCGTATAAAATATGCATAGCTTTTCTATTTAGAGAAGCTAATTTTCTTTCTTCTTTATCCCACTTTACTTCTTTCTTAGGCATTAATTGATTTCCTATTAGTTTGGTTGGCATATAAGTTTTTTGTGAAATAATAAACCATCATTCTACACTTTCTCCCATTAAATAACATTTCATCCTAATTTTCTAATATAGATCATTATTTCCATCAAAGAAGGGTGCTTTATGTATTTTATCCTTCTCAACTTGTTGAGAGAGCAAAGGTGTTCATCATGTGTGCTATAAGATCATTTATCATAAATTCGCTAGAATTTTGCCTACATGAGACCTATACTAAGATACCCATTGTTAGTCTTAGATGATATTTAAGGGGAGTTGAATTAGGGGCTTTAAAAATTTTAAGATAAATTTTTAAGTTCGTTGAAAAACCTTAAACACTTTTGTAGAATCAGATAAAGCACAAAGTTCACAATTTAGTATATATAATTACATAAATAAACTACTAGTATATAAACATAAATTAATTAAAGTAATCGCAACAATGTAAATGTGTAGGAGGAAGAGAGACAAAAATATTTCTACCAGTTTGAAGATACCTACTTTCTCCTACATTTAGTTCCCAGCAAACCTTATTAAGATTTTTTAATATAAAGAATAACATTAGATATATAGTCCTTTTTCTAAGCTGAAGGATAGCATTTGGATCCTTTTTTAAAGGCTTAAGGAGAACTTTTTTCTCGTAACTATTCTATCTCTCAAATATGCACTTGAAAGAATTTCACTCATAAAAAAATTGGTTATTTAGAGGCTCAAAAACAAATTTGGATGTATGCAAAAACAAATTTAAGAACTTTTATAAAAACTAGTTCAATGCCTTAACCAAAAACCAAACCCAAATACTTTACAAGGCCTTTAACACTTGGATGATTAAAATAGATGCAAAATAAGCATTTGTTACCATTGAGAAGCATTTTATAGGCCTAGGATGTCAAACTAGTAGTTTATGGTCGTTGTTTAATGTTCTAATGCAGTAAGCATTTGTTACTATTGAGAAATATTCTTTGTAGTATGATTTTTGTTCTTTAACAACAGTTTCTGTGAATATCAAGAGCATCATTGAAGAAACCCAATAATCACTATTGATCAACACAAAGTACAATGGTGGGAGTATACGACGTTATTAGTTACACCTAAAACTGTCGTTGAACTCCTAGAAAACACATAAGAATTTATCCAAAGCAATTCCAATCTAATCTAAGCCTAATATAATATTATAAACACTTCCTAAACTCACACACACATAAAAAAAACCTTTCAAAAAACATTTTTAAATCATCAAAAGGATTGTTTAAAATATTTTACACAAAATTCCTCTTAATTTGTACACCCTATATTTATATTCTAATTTATGAATTTGTTATGTATAAATCAAGGCTCATCAAAACACCAAAATGACTAAGTGAAATTTACAATAAAAAATACAACCATAAACCTATATATAAATGCTATCTTTGATGTCAAACTTAAGTGTTCTTTATATTAGCTTTATGATCTCTAATTTAGCTCCAAGACTCCTTAACCAATGTTTTTTACACTTTAAATTTAATACTTATCTTTCAAACACTTAAAAAAAACATAAAGTTATTAGCTCAAATAATATTTGGTCATAATTAAAACAAGGTGAAACTTCTTTGGTTCAACAATATGAATTATGAAGCATCCCCTATCATATGTTTATAACACCTACTATCTACATACTACTTGCTCCTTTTGAAATCTTATAAAACAAATAAATTTATTTAACTTTAGATACCCACGTTGACATAGGTATTTGGGAGTCAAATGCTTTCCTATTACCTAAGCCTTTTGGTGATTTAAGAAACCAATTTTATTTTTCATAGTTAAATATCTCTACATACCTAAAACATCTATGATAATGACAAAGTATAGGAACTTAAAAAAAATGAAAATATGACCTTATGTTTTTGTTCCCAAATACATTTCTAGATCTTCTATCTTAAAATGTTTTTCTTTAATGAAATTGAGGCCTAAAATATGGATGAAACATGTTTTTGCATGTGGGGAGTAGGTGAATGTGCTGTTCTACATTGCTTAACATATGACTTTAAAAAATATCATAATATGATTGTGCATTTTTATAAAAATTATGTCTATTTTTTTGCATGCATTTTTTTTTTTCTAGATTTTGGATTTGTTGTATACATGAAAGCATAATAATTCTTCTTAAGTTATGGTTGAAATATAGATGCAATATTTTATAAAAATTGCATAGGAATATTTTCTTCATCTAAATTCTTACCTTTAATAAAATTTATTTTGGCATTAATAGTTACATTCCTTGAATGAACCTTAAGCCATACCTATTATTTGAAACTTTTTACACTCAAAGTTTATTTTCCAGTTTCTCCTTACCCTTTGTAAATTTTCCTAAAGACTCCTTTAGGAGATTTATCTCCTTCCTTAAGAAGTAATTTTCATTTATGATATTTTCCTTATTATCATGATCAATAACCACACTTTTACATTATGTATCATGCATTTCTTTCTTTAATTTATTATTTTCTAGCCTACATTCATCAAACAACTTCAATGTTTCCTTATAGATATCTTGTTCCTTTCATGTTATTTGCTTTTAGATGTTCTACTAACCCATTATAAGTTAATTTATCATCTATATCATCATCATCATCATAATAAAAGTAAAAGCTAAAGGGTACTTCATCTTCTCATACGATGAAGCATATGTTTGCAACTTCCTCATCCGATTATTCACTTTTAGAGTTTTCTAAACTATCCCATTTAGTGGCTTTAAATGCTTTTTTGTTTTTACTATCCCTTTTTTCTTTCTTGTTCTTGCTCTCTCTCTTTTCTTTCTTGCCACTCTTTTCATTCTTCTTGTTTTCCCATACAAGTTGACATTAATTTCTTATATGTCTCAGCTTCTACATTTAATATATAAAATGTTAGAAGATTTTCTTCTAGTTTCATTTTTACCTTGCTTGCTTTTCTTTCCAAATCCCTTCTTCTTTAAGAACTTCTTGAATCTCTTTGTGATGAAAGCAATATTATTATCTTTGCTTTCATTTGAAGATGTGTCCTCTTTTCTTGATTTCTATCCATTGGCCTTAAATGGCAGGTTCTCCTTCTTTGCCACCACTTTCGCTTCCTTAGTCTTAATAAGCCTCATCTTATAGGTGAGGAGAGATATTATGAGTTATTCCAAAGGCAAGGTATTGAGATATTTAAATTCTTCAATAACAATTGCTTTTTTCTCCCATATCTCTGAAAAAAACCTTAAAATTGTCCTCACAAATTCAATATTAATGTATGATTTTTTTAAACCTTTCTATGCATTGATAACGTCAACAAACTTGGTATACATGCTTAATATGCTTTCTGTAATGCATATGGATGAATTTATATTGTTGTGTGAGCATAGACACCTTATATTTCTTAACTTGATCGATGCCTTGTGTGTGACTTCAAGTGTGCATCATATCTCAAGTGTTGTTTCACATATTAACATCCTATTAAATTCATCCCTACCAAATGCACAAAATAAAATGTATATTGCCCTATTGTTTAGAAAAATCATTCTTTTATCATCATTATTCTTTCTTAACCTTAGGCATATTTTATCTCCTATTGCTTTGGTGGGAATTTATGGCTTATTGTTAATTATATCCCAAATTCTACGTTTTCAACTAAGAGGAAATATTTCATTCTAGTTTTTCAATAAAAATAATTTTTACTATTAAAGAACAATGCCCTATTAATATTTTGTCCTTCTTGACTAATAGAAGCTATCAAGTATGCCATTTTATATCTTTTTTTTTACTAATTCTTTTAAAAATTAAATGTGTATAAAGTAAGCCTAACTCTAATTCAAAATTTAAGTTTTAATGCACTCATAAGGGGGTAAGTTGGGTATTTTAAAAATTTCTAAACCAATAACCTAAACCAAATTTGTGTATATGCAATCTTTAATCCATAATTTAACCTAGATGCTATGAAAATGCTTATGCCAAATACTTATAAAGTAAATATAAGAAAAATTCACAACAAATAGCAATTAAAGGATAAGATAGATAGGGTACTCAAGCAATTTTATAATAATTTGGTAATAAGCTTAATTGTTATGTCCACTCTTTAATAATTTTATTAGATATTTTATTATAAATAAAAAATAAGTTACAATTCTTATTTGAATAAAGAAGAATTTTAAAAAACCCAGCCTTTCTTTAGTGAAGGTGGAGAGTAACCTTATACAAATTTTGTTAAAGGTAAAGAGACCTTTAAATCAATCTCAATCCCAGCAAATCAAAAATCCCCTTTGTAAACAAATTATACTTCAAAAGTATGTCACTTGAAAGATTCAGTAAACAAAGGGATCATAAACTATTCAAGATGAATGATTTGCATTAAAAACCTTCTTGAAATCTTTCCAAAACAAAATATGTTGGATTTAAATTACAAAACATCAGGCACTTACTCAAAATCTCAAGAATGCTCAAATGGTTGCATCAAAACTAGTTTCTATCATTTTTTTATGCTCATAACACTCATAAAATTTCATAAAGATTCTTCAACAACATTTAGTAATCTTAGTAGTGTTTATAAGCTCAAAATGTTGTTACACTTGTTTAACAATATTAGAAATAAAATTCCAACTGTTTTATTGAAATTGAAACTAGCCCCTCTTAATTGATCAAGCAATGCCTTTAGATCAATCAATCACTCACTAATTGGCAGGTCCTCTTAATTGGTCACCCAATTAGCCAATTTTTAAGACACTATTCATCTAATCATTTAACACTGGTCAACCAATTGTTTGAAAAATGGCATCAGTCGATTAGTTATAAGACGTTGATCGACCAATCATTCTTTTATAGATTTGTCATGGGTTCAAAATGAAAATTTAACCTCCCAAATCAATTCCTTTCAATTTCAAATTGATTCACATAAGTTTTAAAACTCCCCTATAAAGATTTTGAATACCAAGACCTTTCAATTTATCTCAAAAATAAATTATGTCCTAGTTTATGACAAATTAAGCACATTTCCATGTTTTTTTTCTTTAAACTTCCAATCTTTCTAGCATTCCCAAAACTATCAAAATCATTCTTTTTACTTAAAAACTAATTCACACAAGTTTCAAATTATTCCCTAAGTTATTCTAAATATCATAACATGTCAATTAAACTAAAAAACAAAATATATCTTAGTTTATGATAATTTTATCTTAATTATGAAAACTTTCAATTTATACTCACTTTCAAGCCATTCCTAAAAATTCCAAAACCAATTCTTTTACTTCAAAAACAATTTACATAAGTTTTAAAACCATTTATAAGGTTGTTTCAAATGCTAAGATATTTCAATTGACTCAAATACAAAATTTCCTTGGACTAGTGAAAATTTTATATACTTTTGAAAAGTTATGTAATACAAATACCATTTGGGCCCATATGGTTATCAAACTTTAAGTAAAATTTACAAAAAAATCAAACTACCTAAATAAAGGTCTTGAAGCTTCCACAGTACTTGATCTTACATTTTCCTCAATTTTTCTCTTCAAGTGTAAATTTTTCACTTTACACTAACACCTAATCATCCTTCAATGAACCCTCTCTTTTAAAAATTCATCATAAAGCAAATAATTAGTGATAAACATGTTTTATTATCATCAAAACTAAGATTGAAACTTCCCTTAGTTTAACATTAACAATTTAAGGGGTTATGTATTTTGGAAGGGAAATTAATAGGGACATGCTTTTTGAAGTTTTAACTGCTAGCTTTAATTTTTAATCATTTGGATTAATGGATATTATTGAAAATTGATTTTCTTTTATCCTTTTAACAATAGATAGAGAGCAAGCAACAAATAGTAATAAGTTGTGAAGTTTTGTTGGAGATATTTTTACATATTGTGTACTATTAGTTAGTATGTTATTGTCTCTTCCCATGTGCTCAAATATTTTTCATATCAATTATAGGAGTTCCAATCTTCTTTTTGCATGTTTTGATAGTATTTTGGATCTATGGAATACAAAAGCTAAGTACACAACCAGGGTTGTAAGACATAGAATCAATTTATAGAACATGTTTTTTAAGTCTTTATGGCGTAAAATTAAGAATTGCAATGTTTGATTATAACATGTATTGTATTATATGAGCAGTGAATACTAAAACTAATAATGTAAAGTCCAGACCTAAATCCTAAACCATTTAAGTCAAACCTACCTAAAACGAGACCCGACCTAACTAGGATTAGTTTAAAAATATTAGGTTTAATATTTTTTATCTTTTTCTTCTCCTAATCCCCACTGTTGACCCCCCTCTCTCTAATATTCTTGTACTTTTCTTCTTGAAATCACCATATTTGTGTAATCCTTTTGCATTTTGGAGTTTCTTTAAGATTTCATCATCATCATCTAGTGTTCATAAGTTATTTCAAAGGTGAGTTAATGTTTGATTGTTGTAAATGAGAGAAGATTTCATATTTGTGAAAATATAGAAAAAAAATTGGACAGCCATGAGTGTGGAGGAAGATGACTGGTAGTGAGGGAAAAGAGAAGAGGAAGAGAAGAAGAAAAGGAAAGAAAGAAAGAAAAAAAGAGAGAAGAAGAGAGGAGTGATGGGAGAGGAGGAGGAGGGGAGGAGGAGGAGAAAGAGAGGAAAGAAAAAAAAATATGTAGTGGCAAATATGTAATTTTAGCAAAAGTTGTGGTAGTTTAGAAATTTTAAAGAAAAGGTTAGGTCAAATTAAGAAATAAATCTTTGAATGGTTGTTTGGTGATTTTAAGCAAAGTTGAGGGTAGTTTAATATATTAAGAGTTGCTATTTATTTATTTATTTAGTCTAATTGATTTATTAATATTCTAGGTGCTAAAAATAAATCAGAGGGAGTTCATGTTCGATTAGGAAATTTGGAGTTTTCAAAATTTTAGGTAAGGGTTAATTAGAATATACCTTATTTTATGTTATATAAAAAAATTTGATATTATAATTTTTTTATGAATTTTGAGAATTTAAAATACATTATTATATGAGTTTTGTATAAATAATGAATAATGTGAGCTTGTGTGAAATATGATATTTAAATATATTTTATTATATAAAAAATTTATGTAAAATCGAATATTATGATTTTGAGTGAAATAGGAAATTGGAATGACTTGTTATATTTATTTTATGAAATTTGCAAATAATGCAATTTAATGCGAATCGTGTAACTTGGAAGTATTGTATCATATGAAATTAATATAAGTTTTAAGGGTATATTGCTTTGAAAACTTTGTACCTATTACACTATTAGTCTTAAGGTCTTTGGAATAAAAGATCTTAAGATCGTTTCCAGTGGACGAGGTTGAGGTAAAACAATGCCCCACACTCCTTATAGTAAATAATAAAATATAAAAACTTATGTGATTTATGTCTAATATGAGAATTTTGTGAGATTAAGATGAGTAATGTATATGTGATGGTATAATAAATACTAATATTTTAAAAATCGAATTGAATAATGAACTTGAGAAAAGAGAAGTTTAAGGTTTAGAGGTTCAACTGGTATGAAACTATTATAAAACTAATGTAAAATAATAAATTATAAAAATATATTATGAAAATTAAGTACATAACTGATATTTTCATATATATATATATATATATGAAAAATATTAGTCGGTAACTTATATATAAGATATGTATAAAAATGGCTTATATACAAGAAGCATCAGTATATTGCCTACTGAAAATAAAAGAAAAATGCATTTAAATGAAGTTAAGCCTGAATTTAGCCTTTTCTATAATAAAAATATTTTATTAAAAATTTCATTTTTAATTATTAAAGCACAACAAAGTGAATATATTTACAAGAAATTAAGGAAACATAAAGTGCAAGAAATAGTGTTTTCAACAACTTAAATAAGAAATATTATTTTTACTTTTGAACAATAAAAGAAAGCAAAACAAAACATTACTTTTGCTTTTAACATAAAAGTGTTTTTGAGCAAGAAACAATGTTTATACTATTGTACTAGAAAAGAAAGCAAAACAAAACGTTATTTGAACAGAAAAGTGTCAAGAAACATTATTCTAATTATTGAACTAGAAAAGAAAGCAAAATAAAACATTATTTAAACAAAAAAAAGTGTTATCAACAAATTGAACAATAAACAGTGTTTTAAATGTAGAATAAGAAAAGAAAGTAAAACAAACCATTACTTGTAATAATGGACTAGAACTCAAAATAGGTTTTAACTCAGAAGTGAAGAATAAGGAACTCAGAGTGTAAGGGAAAACATTACGGGGCAACTAATAGTGGAGGATAAACACTGATGTTGGAGATAGAAACAATGTTTTCAACACTTGTGTCTAAGATAAAAACAACTAATATCTGGCTATTGGTGTTAGTATTCTGAGATAGAATCGATAAACACTATATAGAGCAAATGGTGGAAATTACTTTCAGAAATAACAAATAATGGCAACGTTAAAGGATCTAAGACGATAAGAGAGAGAGAGAGAGAGTGGAATATGTAAAAGGGGCAACACTGATGGGTATAAGGGTGAGGATGAGGGGAAGAAAGAGATGATAAATTGAACTAGCTCTAACTAGTTCGACCATTAAATAATAACCAGTTAAACTAACCAATTATGTATAATCCGGCCGATTCCTCAAGTTTATCGATTTTTTATATAGAACTGAACCAAACGACTACTAGTTCAAGTTAAATTAGATTGAGCTAGTTAGTTCAATCAGGTTTTATAAACATTGATAAATACTATATTAAGTTATTAAATGATATAATTTTGAAAATTTGTAGAAGTAGTCGATAATTGTGTTTTGAGTATGATTCTGCATAATAATTATATTACAATGACATTAAGTGCCGATGTGTGATGGTGAATTACAACAACTTGAAAAATAGTATTGAGAATGTGAAATATTAAGTAAAGTAGAAAGAAAGCATAGTTAACACATTGCTTAGACACTTAATGGTCATAATATATTTATATGAGATAAATTTGAAATTGATCATTAGACACATATTAAGATATCTTGGAGTGGGTTGTAATTTATATTTATATTTCGATGTGAGAATACTAAGGATGCTTCTGGGTGAAAAGAATCTTATATGATTCATTATGATGAGACCTGATATTTTTGAGTGAGAATATCTATGATATTTTTTAGGTGAGAGGTATCCTATATAATCTATCTGTCAACAAACTATTAAGTATAATTCTATTAAGTAAAGAGGGACTCTTAAATTAAAAAAGAATAAAACTATAAATATAGAAATTGAAGAACTGATTTGGAATAATTTACAAATAAATAGAGGTGATATGAAGTGCGATATTTATTGTGATGTGTTATGATATGAAATTTTTAATGCTATATGTATGAATATCTTTTATATGGTTTATATGAATTATGTGATCCATGATGGTACATTCTAATTTCTTTATTGATTCGACAACTCATTCTTTGTCATGCATATATTCTATGAGATACTCAATAAATCGTGAATATCTCATATTTCGATTTGTGTGGAAGAAGATCAAGTTGGTCAGCTTATCATAGGATGCTATAGGAGTTAGTTTCTAGTTAAATTTTCGTTGTATTTCGACAATTTGTTTTTTTTATGATATAATTGGGATTGATAGAATATTTGGATATGTTATTGGATTTATTAACATTGAAAATCATCATTTTTAGTAATGATCATTTTGCTTTTGATTTGAATTAATTACTTTTGATCTATGAGATTTGATATATTGAACGATTGAAATTAAATTATGGTTGAATTGTTAATTTAGGGTTGGTTTTGATTTAAAAATTAAATTGAAGAGTTAGGGTTTTTATGAATTGAGAATTTGTTAAATGAATTAGGTATTGAGAATTTAACCAACGATACAAATAATACAAGTAACAATTGAACATTGAGAATGCATATTTACATCCATAAATTCTTACAAATCCAGTTAACAATAAAATAAATGATTGGCATGAAACGTTAGATATTTACTAGCATTATAAAGGAAACGAAGTTGAGCTCCTAGTTGCAGTAAAACTTTCTTGCCACTTTGAATGCTACATTGTGAGTACCCCTCACTCATGCTTAACCAATATGTGAAAGTAGCATAAATAACAATATGAGAGATAAGTGATTGGTAGGAAGAACTTCCTCCAATTAGCCAGAATGCTTTATTTTCTTAAGTAAAGAAGATACTAATTTCATATGATTAGCTTGATTTGTTAGTGTTCCCTGCAAATGATCGTAAGACACAACCCCAGTTTTCTTCAAAAGATTAAGATGTGTTATAGTTAATTAACTAATCACACTAGAAAAAAAGAAGAAGAAGAGATCTTTCCATTGACTTACAAGGTAGTTTGTGGAATAGTTTCATTAAACATCAAGACAATAACAAATATTCTAATTTGAAAACCTATTCATAGACTGTTTAGCCATCCACAAAAAAAACGTAAACATACAAATTAGGGTTAAATTTATCTAGACCCCCTATAATTTGGTAAACTATCAATTAGGTCCTTATAGTTTCAAAATTATTAAATAGGTCATAAAGTTTTAAATTACTTTTACCGTTAGTTCCTCCATTATTTCTGTCTAATGGTAATGCTACGTGGTATCACATGGATATGCCACGTAGACTGGACTAATAGTGAAAATAATTTGAAACTTTAGGGGCATTTTTGATAGTTTATCAAATTATAGGGACCTAATTGATAATATATCAAATTATAATGACCTAAAAGATATTAAACCTAAATAATGAATTATTTTAATAATTAAAATAAAAGTGTTAATAATTAAAGAAATACATGCTGTAAATATTGTATTCTTTTAATAAAATAATACATGAAATTTAAAAAAAAAAGTCATACAAATCATAAAAATGTTTTATTTTTATAAATTCAATATCTATAATAATGTATATATGTGAGAGTAACACAAATATATTTATCTTGAAAATAATATAATAATAAGGGTTAATATCATGAGTAGTCCCTATAATTTGTCAAACTATCATTTTAGTCCTTATAGTTTGAAAACTATCATTTCAATCCTTAAACTTTCTTTTTTTTTTTTCAATTATCAATCCTTTATCAGATTTTGCTTACGTGGTCCAATAAATTTTTGACATGTGTCCATACTACATCAACAAAATTTGATAAAGAACTATGATTGAAAAAAAAAAGAAAGTATAGGGATTAAAATGATAGTTTTCAAACCATAAGGATTAAAG
>JAOXYD010073291.1:0-12566 GCA_028565735.1 Pinacopodium congolense
TATTTTGAATTAATCAAAGTAATGTTGCTTAAGTTGTATTTATTATGTTCTTTGATTAATTGTTATACTTAATGTTTAATTTCAGTTAAGTTATCATGCTGAATCTGTTTATGGATGATTAATTGTGTTAATTTATGATTATTGCATGATTAGTAAGTTAATCTTTGTTTATTGAATGCTTAATGCTTTTCTTGAATAGATCACTTAGGATATTGCCATCAGATAATCTAGGATCCGAAAATCTCTACCTCGGTTATTAGAAAAATCAATAAACAACATGGTTTAAATCAATGAACTAACCAAAGATTGGTTGATTATGAAGGTGCTAATCTTATATTAACATGATTTAATATTAGACTTCCTAAATTTTAAGCCTATTGCCTAAGTCTGAAGCATAACCAAACCCCAGGATAGGATCAATAGAGATAAGTCAGTGTCTTAACCATAGTGCTACCTTGATTTCAAGAAGATCTTAGATTAAGCATCACTGATCCAAAAGATTAACTAAATAATTTAGGAAAAGAAATATGTAGTTCTTTTACAATTGATTGGAAGTTTTTCTAAGCTTTTTAGATTAGCTTTTAGTTATTTATTTTCTTAAATCATAAAGCTGAGTATGCTCTAGATAATTGTAATCCGATTAACTTAGTACTTACATCTTGTAAACTTCCTCGAGGGATTGGTACTCTTAAATATACTCTACTCTATTACTTGATTCGACTAGTAAGTTTGCCGAAAGTTGGTCTCGAATTAATTATTAAATTGTGCATTGAAATAGAGTTTAATTTGAGCTAATTTTGTAAATGGACAACCGCAATCTGTTTTCACAAAGTTTTTCCTTAGGCTTTCAAATTATGCTTTAAAACTTTTTTAAATTAAGTCTAATGTTGGGAAAACATTTAGAAATTTTTTAAAACGTGTTTTTGATGTTTTTCTAATCAAAATAAATAAGTTTGGATTGTCATGAAGTAGTTTAATGGATTGCAACATTATATTAAGTAGCACAAACTTTCCTTTTTCATTTCAATTAAAAAAATATCTCAATTCCAATGGCTAGTCCATTGTTTTAAAGGATCTCAAACAACCTTAGTAGTTGTCCAAAACCAATAAAGAAGAAGAAATGTTTAAGAGAGTGTTTTGGACTTACAAAAATAGATTCATCAAAGTTGTCAAACTTCAACGGGCTTATCTCCCTCAATCCAATTCTTGCTGCCTCCACTTGCTGTTTTGTGCTTCTAAACCTTGGTTCTAACTCTCTATTATCACATCAAAGGGTTAGAGTCTTGTGTTAAGATTTCAATTATTGGTTTTAAGTAAATGTTATTTATTGAAGTTGTGTTAAACTCAAATATTTTAAGTTTCTTGTATACCTTGTATTTACCATTATGTTTATACATTTCATACATATTTCTGAGCCTCAAATTTATTTTTCCTTGATTTTTTAAGGTCTTAGGAGTGTTTTAAATTAATATTTATCATTTATTTATGGTTACTAAATTAAGTTTTCTTTTTTATAAGACAACATAATCAAATCTGTTCAGTTTTGTATGCTTCAGCATTCATACTTATCTCTATCTAGTTAAATCCAATTTTTGTGCTTAGAAATAACTCTAATTTGTTTCTTTTGTGTTTTTTTTATCTTCCAAGAAGTTTTTAAACTAGTTTTTTTTATAATTTTAGAAGGCTAGAATCGATTATAGATAGGATTGAAACCTTAACAGTGCATATTTGATAGCTTATACAAGTTCTTTTACTGTTCTTACTATAATCTTTCTAATTTATAATTTAAATTCGTTTTTATTTTTGAAATTAGTTATTAAATGAAGAGGTTTTTTTTATTTAATTTACATTTTTTGGATTAAAAACATTGAGTTTTGACCTGGAACTTAAGTGTTGCATAATTTGACAACATGCATGTTTAAGTATTCATTCTGATTTTCTAACAAATTAAAAATGTTTTTTATTGTGTTATTTTAATTGTGTATAATATTTTGAGAAGTGAAGAGGCTTGTCATATTTTTTGTTTGTCTCTTAGGAGTGCATAGTCGTTTTAATTGTATGAGCTTTATTAAAACACCTTCATAAGTATGTTTTGGTTACTCATTTGGATAAATTGAATTGATTAATTGTTGTGATTGACTTAAAGCTGGTTTTTACCATTTAAAATAAAGTTGATAGGTTGCTCGTGACTTGTATTAAATAATATTTAAGTTGCATTGATCTTTTAAATGTGATTCTTAATTTATGATATGTATGAGCATTAGGGAATGTATTGGTTTTGATATTGCATAAGTTGCGTTATAAGCCACCTTTAAGCATTTTATTTTATCAAGCATTTAGTAAGCTATATAAGCTTAATTCAATGTTTAGGTAGCCTAAATTTGGGTTTTGTTTTTTTTACCAAAAACTATATATTTTAGTCGTGTATAAAGGATTACTCTTCACCCATTGAAAGTAAGATTGTTGGATTCCTCTTGACCCTTGTAAATACAGATTGTGTTAGCTTCCTCTTGAATTTTGTTAAATAAGATTGTGTGGGTTCTTCTTGATTCTTGAAAATGAAGATGGTTTTAAAAGATTGTTCTTCATCCCCTTAGTGAAAATCAAAATTGTTATAAGGGTTACTTTTCACCCTAAGTAAGATTGCTTTTAATGAAATTTCTAACAAATTGTTAGAAAGAGGACATAATCTATCTTTAGGGTATCTGAACCTCTATAAATCTTAGTATCCCTATCTCTTCCCTTCACTCTTAAATTTTATACATTTTTGTTTGTTTTTTCATTGATTGATTTTGATTAATTTTGAAATATGCACATCATATTATTATAGGTTAAATTTTAGCTCAGTGATTTATATAGTTAAAATTGGCCTATGTTGTTTAGTTAGTTTAATTTAGTAAGAAATTTTTTAAATATCAATTTGTCCTTGCCCTCCCCCTCTCTTGGTGCTATATGGTTTACAAAGATGAATATAAGAAAGTATTTCTCTATGAAAAAGTTGCAAAAATGTAGTCAAGAATGTAATGGTTTCAACATAAATTTTCAAAAATTTCATAATTACATAACTATCTTCTATTAAATTTTGTGGATTGTACACATTACGAATCGATTACAGTTCATGAGCAAGTTCCAAAAAATACATAAGTGATGTGTGGATTGATATATGTGTTTTTAAATATATATATATATAGATGTTTAATCTTTACTTGCTAGGGTTTAGATATATTTCTTAGAAGTTTTAATAGGTATTTTATATAATTTTATTAAATTATTGTTTTTATATTACTTTTAGAAAAATTTAGTACCTATGAATTTTTTATTTATTATTTTATTAGATTTTGGGAGAGTAAAGAACTCTTAAGGAGTTTGGAAGCAAGAAGAAAATTAGGAGATTGATTTAAAACTTTGAGTATAATTAAAACTTTTATTAATTGGATCACTTTTAAAAGGGATGCTAGAGGGAGAAATTAGAGAGGTAGATTATGATGAAAGAGAATAGTAGAGATTAGAGGAGTTTCACTTTACATAAAAAAATACAAGGCCTTAAAAAAGGAGCTTTATGTAGCCCCTAAGTATAAAATAAGTGGCATTTTAGTCAACTAAAAAAGTGAAATGATGCACCCCATTTTATGCATGAAGGGCTATATGAAGCCCCTTGCGGGGGCCTTTGTAGTTAGTTCCTTTAATTTAATCAAATCAATTTTCTAAAGAGTAAGGGAAAAAAAACAATTTAGATTGAAGGAGGATCTCAATTCAAGATATCAAGAGCTTTCCTTCTCTTCTCTTCGCTTATTTTATTATTTATGTATAAGATTTCAATTATTTTTTTATTTTTACTTTCTATTATGCATAACTAAATCTTTAATTAGAGTTAAGGAATTATCGTAGTTGAAGGAAACCTTTGACTATCAATATTAAGTTTTTTTATCATTTAAAATTTTTAAAATTTTTTGGTTTAATTTCCTTTTACTTGTGAATTTTATGCTTAATCAACATATCATTTTCATATTGGGGTTTGTATAAAGAATTAAAAGGAGAAGTATAAACTTAGATGTAAAAAATTAAAGATGATTAAATTGGTAAAGAAAATATCAATTTGAATATTGTGTGTTAATTGTTACTTAAAGGATTTAATTAAGCTATTATCCCTTGAAAATCAATTAGTTCTTAGTTATGTACAAATTTAGTGACTTGAAAAAGCGCTAGGATAATATTGGATCAACTTCACTAAAGAAATTGGAAATTGATATTTGTAACAACGGTTGGGTTCAAAGAGGTAAACCTTGATATCTAGTGTTTTATTTAATTGATTTCTTTATAAATTGTATTGATTTGATTGGAATTTCTTTAATTCTTTTAGTTTACTTTCCTCTAATTAATTGGGTAGACGCAAAAATTGATTAAATAATAATAAATCCTTGTCCTTATGGGATTAACCTTATTTATGCTACAACTGACCCTATATATTAGTAGGTTTAGTTATTAAACCTTATCAACTTTTTTACATTGTTGCTTAGAAAAAAAATTTATTATTATTATTCATTGATTTATATTTCTAGTTTCAACTTATTTCTTCCTTTAGTTTGCACCTAATTTATGTAAAAAGAAGTTCCAAGTGTTCTGTTAGAGATAAAATCCATCTTTTTAATACAAAAATTAAAAGGACTTTTAAGAGTAATAGAAAAAAAGAGTGGTTGATCAACATAATAATGAAGAACAAAATAATAGGAATGCATCAGCTATAATGGTGGCAATCAACTTGCTACTACTAGTTTGAGAGATATCCAAAAACTGGTGGTGGTTGCCAAGCTATCATGCACTCAGTTAAATGATGCCTCAAGGAATTATGAGTTGAAGACAATCCATTTGATCACGTTGTCTTAGTTCACAAAATTGTACATAAGAAGATCCTTAATATGGTACAAACTATGCCTTTGAATGGTTTGATTAAAGATGAGCTTAAAAAGAGATGTTTTCCTTATTATATAAAAGGTAATGATAGAACTTGGTTACTTCATTTTCAAAAAACATCATTACTTACTTGGGATGATGTTTATAATGTACTCATGGCTAAGTATTTTTCTCCTCAAAACGATGGAAAATTTCACAATAAGATTCTTAATTTTTCTCAAAAGGATAGAGATATTTTTCATGAAACATGGGAAATATTCAAATTACTTTTATTTTAATGCCTCCATCATCAGTTTCCTAAGAATTTAATTAAAGAATTCTTTTATGAAAATTGAAGTGAGCATTGGTAGACTTTGGAAGATATAGTTGCATGTAGTTATATATTTTTATAAGACATTTAAGAAACTTAGAGATATTTTTTAGAATTTAGCAATGAATTCTTGGTGAAAATCTGTTAAAGGTAAAATAGCTAGTGTTTATAAGGTTAAAGCTCAAACCTATTTAGCATTGTAGCTTGTAGTTTTGACTATACATGTTTACATTTTGATGAATAAGGAAACATTTTAGCTTGAGGTATATGCCTTTTATGGGTTATGTCGACATAATTATAATAATTATATGAATGAGATATGATGATGCTCACTTAGGAGGATGAGAATTATATGGTTACTTTTTAAAACAAGAAATAACATAATGACCTATATTCGAATATCTATAATCTAAGTTAGAGATACATGAAGAAGATAGATGAAGAAATTCATTCTAAAAAAGCTTATATCTATAACTTGGAGGTATAGTTTGGACAGTTAGCCAAAATAGTTGCTAAAAGAGATCTAGTTAGATGTACTAAGGTAAGGAGGGAATCATGGATTTTCACTTAAGGAGTGGTAAAGAAATATTAATTCTTGATGTAGAGAAGAAAGTGGAGAAGAAGGTTGATAATGTGTGATGAGAAAGTTTATGAGTAAGAGCAAGTGGTTGAACAATATGAAAAGGAAAAGGAGGTATAAAAGTATGTTTTTAATCTATTTAAGACTTATATTCCCCTAATTTCATATCTATATAGGCTTAAGAAAAGGAGTGATGATAACAAGTTTCAGAAATTCCTTGATATTTTAAAGAAGATTCAGACTAATATTCCATTTTATTGAAACTCTTGCCCAAATGCCATTATATGCCAAGAGAATTATACTACATTTGCCTTAATTAAGGAGTGTATTGTTTTTTTTAAAAGAAAGTTAAATCTAGAGCTTAAGGACCTAAGGAGTTTCTATATTCCCTATTTTTTAAGTAATATTAACATTGATAAATGTTTGTGTGATCTGGGTATTAGTATTAATGTAATTCCTTTGATTTTGGATAAAAGGATAGGCATTACTAAGTTAAAAACTACCACTATTTCATTATAGTTAGCTGATAGTCTATCACATATCTTCTCGATATTGTGGAAGATGTATTAGTTAAGGTAGGAAACTTATTTTACCTGTTGAGTTTTTTATTTTTAATATGGAAGATGATTTGAATATGTCTGTAAGTTTAGGATGGCCTTTCTCAACTATAGGTGATGTATTGATAGATATATTTATAAGTAAGTTAACCTTTAGGGTGGGGAGTGAAAAAAAAAAGGAATTTCATATTCTTAAATCTTTAAGACAACCATCTTTAGGTGATACTTGTTTCAGTGTTGATGTGACCAACTCTTTAATGAAGGGAACTTCCATTAAAGAATCATATGAAAAATCATTAAAGGCATGTCTAACACTTAATTTAAGATAGTTCAGTATGCCTTAAGATTAGAGGGTAAGGGTTTTAGGACAATTAATCATAGTTTCAAATTTGAAGACATAAGAGAAGACAAGTTACAACATAAACCTTCTAATAAAAAGTCTCCTTAACTTGAACTTAAGCAATTACCTCTAATATTAAATATGCATTTTTGGAAGTGAATGATGCATACCCTATTATTATTTTTAACTTTTTTTAGTATTGTAGAGGAAAAGAAGCTGTAGTGGGTGTGGAGAAAACATATAATGGTGATAGTTCGTCTATTTAAGACATTATGGGGATTAGTCCATCCATCTATTTGCTTGCATAAGATTTTGATGGAAAAAATTGTCACCTATATCTACAATCATAAAGATGTCTCAACCCTAATATAAAAGATGTTATGTGAATTGAAGTGATAATATTGAAGGTTTCAATTTATTTCATTCAATAATTAAATTTAACGTTTATTAGGAGGCAACCAATTTCTTATCTCTTTTATATTTCATTTTATGTTATTTTGCGTATTTTAATTTTTTTAATTTTTTTAAATTTTAGGTGTGCTTTTAATAATTTATTTTGATTTTTTAAATTTAATTTATCAAGAATTATTTTTCAAGGGTTAAATAAAAATAAATAAAGAAAAATTTTTGCAATTTTTGCATTATGTTTCTTACTTTTAGTGTCCTTCACTAAAGTTTTTCTATTTTTAATGAATTTTCTATTTTAAATTTCTCAAGTACCTAAATCTTCTAAAACTTAAACACACTTTCTTCTTCTTCCCCAAACCTTCTAAAAATTTTCAACCTTAACCTTTCCAATTCTTCACAAATCAACATCCTTTCTTCCCATATCTAACTTAATCCCTCACAAATCACTAATATGAAAAACACCATTATGACTCTAAAAAGAAAAACAATAAGCTCCAAAGGAAAAGGTAAGGAAATAGAAGACGGAGATTCAAGAGATGGGTAAGAAATATAGCAAATTAATTTGCAAGATCACATTGAAACAACATTCCATATCTACACTCAAGAGGAGGTGAAAAGGTACGTACTTATTAAAAGAAGCAAAATTTTCAAAAGTAGATATATAGATGAAGGTGTGTGGGATGCGTTAGGTATTAGAGATAATATGGTGAAATTATGTAAGACCCTAGGACTCTTATAGTTCTTTACAGATAAATGGGTAGTTTGCGAACAACTTTGCCACGAATTTTTCAATACTTTACATATAAGGGATTCCAAAGATAAGAAATTAACATTTAGGGTTTTTAAAGAGGTAGGAAAAATCGATTGTTCTAGGATTAATAATGTTTTTAAATTCCCAAAGGAGGCCTTTTTTAACTTAATTCAAAATTTATTGCAAAGAAATTTGGGAAGAATTGACTAGACTTAAGGAGTTTGATAGTGTCATAACTTCTAACCTAGCAATTAGAGACCCTTGCTTTCATTTAATTTATAGAGATTTATGCCAATATATTTCAGAAAAAAGGGAGAAATAAGGTATCTAAATCTGAATTATTTTTTAGCGGTGCATTAAGACCAAAACCAAGATTAATTTTTCTTACTGTATTATTAAAATTTTACTTTATATTGCTACACATCATATCAAGATACTTGGCATGAGACATTTGGTACATAAGATATTTAGTTACTAAATTGTGTAAGGATTTTTAATCAAGTAATGATGTTTGACTTACTTAAGTGGATGGATTAGGGGCATTAGATTTAGACACATTATAGTAGGTTAGAGCTATCACTAAGTCTAAACCTTACAGATTCATTCTACTTGAAGAAATACAACAGTTTAAGTAGGCACATGTGGATCAGTAAGATGAGGACAAGATAGAACAAGAAATAGAAAAAGATCATATGTCCACTTAAAAAGCTAAGGGATGGAAAATGGTCCTAAAGCAAACCAAATAAATATATACCCAATTAACCAAGAGAATGAATAGATTTGAAAGACAAATGAAAAGATTTGATAAAAAGTAAGTAAAATTTTTTAGAAAATTAGGAGATGTCTAGAATATAAGTACCATCGTTTATGCCTTCACCATCATCTTCACTCATAGAGACATAAGATGGATAAATAAATAAGTATGTTTTCTATTATTTCTTTTTCTTATTTATTTATTTTACATATGTTGTGAAATTGAGGATAGTGTCTTCAATAGGTATGAAGGAGTGGTTTATTTTGAGATTGTTTAAGTGCAATATAGTTTTACATTATGAATTGCATTTTTAATTTATGTTTTTCTACCTTGTGTTTATTTTGAATTTTATCTATGTTTAGTTTAGATTTTGATTATGTTTGAATGTGTTAAGCAATTATTATTTTAATAATTATAAAACTTGAAATTGATTTTTTGATAGTATTTAAAGTTGTGATATGATCAGCATAAATTGAAAATTTCTTAAACGAGACTTGAATAAGTGCTAGTCTTGAATGAGATATGGAATTGTGAACTATAATCATGATTTTAAAAAATTTTGAGCATAATCATTTATATACATATGGCATATTAGTGCTTAAGCAAGTTCAAAGAGATGCAAATATGCATTTCAATTTCGAAATTTTGTGCAATTATTGATTATTTAATGTAAGAAAATTAAAATTTTGGGGAAAAAAGTTTTTTTTTTGCTATGTATTTACTTCTCTATTTTAGTAGTTAGTAACTAAGGGTATTCATCACAAATGTTTATCTTCGCTTCAATTGGTTACCAAACAATGAGTATGCAAAGCATCCTAAACTTTTTTATACTGAGTAACTAGGGATATTTATCACAAATATTTACTTTTACATAAAAAGGATAAAAATAGTTTGGGAAATAAGAGCAATTATTAAAAGTGAGATAGAGCATAAATTGCATTCATCAAAATTTCAATCCTTAAAAAAAGAAAAAAAGTTTCTTACAAATCAAAGAAAAATCTTGCATTATTAGTTGGTATTGTATGGATTTTTAAATAAAATTTTGTGTGGATGCATTAATAGAAATGGAATTGATTGCTTTTATTGATCATGTATATCAATGTTAGCACACAGTTTAGTTTTAAATATAAATAATTATAGGAATTAATGAAGTGTTAAGTGAGGGATTAAATCTTGCTTAATTTGAATTTACAGAAAAGTAAATTTGCATTGATTATGTCATGATTTTATATGCTAAAGAGAATTGATATTTTAAGTTAAAATTTTATTATTTAAGAATTGTTGAACTTCTTAGTCTTTTTATTTGTGGTTTTGTTTGTTTTTGCTTAAGACAAGCAATTCCATAAGTGTGATAAAGTTAGATATACTTGTTTTTAAATATATATATATAGTTTTGACTTATTATGGCTTATATATATATTACTAGTTTTAGTAGTTATTCTATTTAATTTTATTAAATTATTAGTTTTATCTTAATTTTTTACAGGAAATTTAGTAGTTATGGTATTAGTTTTCAAGAATTTAGAAGACTAAAGGATCTTAAGGAGTTGGGAAATAAGGACATTAGGAGATTGGCTTGAAAACTGTAGCTATAACCAAAACTCCCATTAATTGGTTGGCTTTTAGAGGGGAACATTAAAGAGAGAGAAATTAGAGAGGGAGAACGTGAGTGAAATAAAGAATAGTAGAGATTAGTGTAGTTTTACCTTAATTAAAACAATTTTCTAGAGAGACAAAAGAAAGAACTTAAGATTGATGAGGGATCTCAATTTAAGATTTTAATAACTTTTCTTCTCTTCTCTTCTTTTATTGTTTATACATAGGATTTTAGTTATTATTTTATTTTTACTTTTTGTTATCCATAACTAAATCTTCAACTAGGATTAGGGAATTAGCCTAGTTGAAGGAACCTTTAATTATTACTAATAAGTTTCTTATATTAATTATTTTTTTAATTTTCTTGCTTAGTTTAATTTTGTTTAGTTTCTTGTGAATTGTATTCTTGATCACCATATAATTTTCACATTAGAGTTTGTATGAAGAACTGAAAGGAGAAGTATAAATTTAGATCTAAAAATTAAAGATAATTATCTTAGTAAACAAATATATCAATTTGATGATTGTGCATTAATTATTGCTTAATGGATTTAATTAAGCTATTAATCCTTGAAAATTAATTAGTTTTTAATTAAGTGAAATTTAACAACTAGGAAAAAATTTAGAATAATATTAGACCGATTACATGCAAGAAATTAGAAATAAATGTTAGTAGCAATGGTTGAATTCAACTATATGAATCCCGAGCTCTTGTTTTTAATTTAATTTATTTCTTTATTAATTGCATTACTTTAATAGTATTTTCTTTAATTCTTTGGCTGGTTTCCAAAATTGATTAAATAGCAACAAAAACCTTGTCCTTGTGGGATTAAACTTGTTTGTGCTAAAATTGACTATGTATACTTTTAGGGCATGTTTAGTTGGGTTGTTGGTTGGAATTTTTAGTTTTTTTATGTTTATTTTATTTCTGTTCTGTTTTTTTTGTGTTTCTATATTGTATTAGTGTGTTATTTTTTTGGGTTTTCGAGCTATTTTTTTCGGTTTCTGTATTTAGAAAATCAAGAAACGAAAACCCAAAACAAAAATTCAACTAAACAAGGCCTTAGATTTGGCTATTAAAGCTTATCATGAAGTGATTTTAATCACATATATTTAACCAAATAACTTGAATATCTATAATTAACCACCCCAAAAGTGTATTAAACAGAAGTTCACTACCAAGTGTCTTTTGGACTCTACTGGCTTATTGCCTCAGCGTTACCTCAGTGTTAGGGGTTAAATTAATAGAGTTTTAATGGTTAATTTATTGAATTATGAACCCTAATTTAGTGTTTAAATTTATATGTTATTATGTTTAATTTGTAGGATAAAGCTTGAAGATGAAGATTGGAATAAAATTGAGAAGAATTCACCCCATTTCAGTTTATTAATGGCCCCTTGGAAGGGTCATGTTAATGGATGAATAGGGGTCGTTTAAGGAGACAGCATTCGACGATTAACAACGGTCTCTCAGGGTGCCGTTGATTGTAGGTAGGGTGCCGTTGCATGAGCAGTCAACAATTCCAATTCCAATTCTCCACAATTGCGACTGTAACATGTTTCCAGCTTATCCCCTTTATTAGTTAGCACATGTGGGAGTCTAAAGAGCGTGCATAACACAAGGAAAACAACATTGACCCCACAAGAAGTTAGCACAATTTAGATCTAACATTAGTTAGAGAAGCTCATGCTTCTATCTTAGATTTTCTTAAGTGTTTTAGGCTTCAAACACTTGTAATTCGAGTTTTAGATTGGTTTTTAAGTTGCAGTTTGTTGGAGATTGAAGCTAAGATTTATATATGAGTTTCTAAACCACCACAGGGGATTTCTTAACTTAGATTATTACTTTATTTCCTCCGTTTTTCAGATTAATCAAAGTCCATGTTCTTATGTGCATATTCTTAAATGTTCTTTGATTTTCTTACAAGATCTTGTGGAATCTGAAGCTGTGTGGATGCCCAGATCATGTTAAAGACTTCAAGACTTGTCCAGAAGCTTTCTAAACAAGTTTTGTAATTTCTAAACTACTTATTTCAACCTATATTTGTAAATCTACCAAAGTTTATGGCTTAAGATGCATGTTTTTTATACTTTGATGATTATGTGTGCTTAAATTAATTTTCCAACTTTGGATTAGTATTTTAATGTTTTAGGAGAGTTTGAATTCATGTAATAAGGTTTGATTTTGTTTATTAAAGGTCTTAAAGTTTTGATTTTAGCCTGATCACCTAAGATTAAAGTGAAAGATAATCTAAGATTCGAGAAATCTATCTAGGTTGTTGGAAAAATCAATAAACAACATAAATCAATCAATGAATGACCAAACTTTGATTATTTGTGAGAGTTAAAGATCTGAGAC
>JAOXYD010073322.1:0-12565 GCA_028565735.1 Pinacopodium congolense
AGATTAATTAACCAAAGGGAAACAAATAAGGATAATAACAAATTCTATGCTTAAATCTTGTGTTTTTCTCCGAATTTTCTGTTGCTGTGTTTTCTGATTGACTATGTTGCTCGCTTCTACTCTGAAATCTTTCTGCGTCTGTCCAATTTATTTGTTTTTTTATTTATTTTATTTGATTAAATTTATTCTTAAACAAAGTGTAAGCCAAATTAATAGGGAGTCTAGATATCAGTCCTCGTGGGATCGATATCCGTTCTTTATTACAAGTATGACCCGTATACTTGCGGTTTTGAGCGTAAAACTCGTAATAATAGTTTGTGTTTTATGAACTCTCAACAAAGATGTGATAAGGGATTCAAGTTAGTTGGTTAAATCACCCAATCTATTTCCATGTTGATCATATCCTTCCAAACTGTAGAACTCAGAAAGCCATTTTTATCAACTTAGCCATATTACTTCTATGAAGTAGTAATGAATGGTTTAAACTCACTTGGGATGAACTAATTTGTAAAATTACCTAAAATTTTCTCCTATATAAAATCCAAGTTACATTGTCAATATCTAACAAGGTCAATAGGTCAACTATGAAGGCACTCTACACGTGAGACAATAACAAAGACCATAATATTTTCATGAAAAACCTATGATTTTTCATTTTATAAGCGAATGGGAAATGAGTACCTTATAGTTTATGTTCTTAACTTACAAAACCTTATGCAATGTTATCATATGTCAATTGTAAATCTTGACCGATGAATACTTTGTATAGCATCAACATATGTATTGTAGAACTTATTCAGTTTGACATTTAATACTAAATATTACTTGACTACCACGTGTAACAATTTCATACATTTCTCACACATTATTAACATAACGACTCTTGAATTTTTCTTACAACTACTCTACTTTAACACGAACTGTAATGTTTGGAAAAATTAAACAAACAACTCTCATTGCGACATAGTACTCACTTAAAATATTGCCTTTTAATAGTTGTTAAATATAGCTTCAATATATGAATAAGTTTATCCTATGCATAACTGAACACTTCTTCCTCGTCGATAGGTAAATTATGCACCTAATTGTTACTCTAAATTATATGTTTCACAGATAACTTTTATGTATAGGGTTTATTAACACTCTTAACCTTGTTTAGAACTATAAAGCAGTTAAAACTGTAGTAATGTAAAGCAACCTCTCCATTGGACTAATACCACTACAAATAAGTATCATGTTCTAATCTCTTTCATATTAATAATTTATATCATAATATGTTGTATGAATTGGATAAATAAAGTGGCCTACAATGCTATGGTCATAGTTTCCATGTATGACATTTTTCATTTATGTAACGTACCTGCTCTTCGAAGGATAAACTAATGTCTAACTACTTAACATAGTCCAGTCAGGGAATCGAAACATAAACATCATGTAAAAAAATGAGATTTTATCTTAAATCCTCGTTGCCATGTCTGAAGGACCACATCAAAGGTCTAGTTTGTAGTTTTCTATTTTATTACACCATTTGGATATATTACACTATATGAAAACTCAATGACAACATGTACAGGCTTACTGATTTTGACCATATACATTTCATTTGGTAGTGACATCTCTATAGATGAAATTGGTCATAGGAATTTGACAAAGGAGATGGCTTTAATATGTCTGACAAATGTTGACATTGGCAAAGAATCACACCTTGTGGCTCATACAAGTATAGAGTTTATTGGTTAGGAAGATGTGTTTGAAACCTATCAAAAGTATGTGCAGTCAAAGGGATTTGTAGCTACAATAAGGGTCGACAAAAAAGGCTCACGTGTCTAGGGAATTCATATGCAATAGGGGTCATATTCATAAGTTAGTGGCAATGAATTCCACGTCGCTAAGGTTATCCCATAGAATTGGTTTTGAAGTTTAATTAAACTGTTAATTGATTGATGACATCTATAGCCATGTATTAAACCTAAACAATACCATATTCATACGACAACATCTTACAATTAATTTTCTTGTGAGAAGAATTCTAAGATTCAATAACATGTGTGTAATAAGACCATGCACTAACCTTTAGGAAATTGTTACTAGCTCTAAAGGTTATGAAAATCTTTCATGCTTACATAAGGATTCTTAAATTATTTAGATATGGTAAAACAAAACAACCTAGTGGGAGGAGATGTTGAAGTTGTTTATAAAATTTTTATCAAGATGAAGGGAAAAGACCACCAATTTTGTTAAGCAATTGATTGTAACGGTGATGGAAGGTTAAAGTGTGTTTATTGGGCCTATGCTCGCAATTGTGTTATGTATGGAAATTTTGGTGATGTTGTTACATTTGATACAAGCTCTTTTGTTAACAAGTATGACATGTCATTTGTAGCATTTGTTAGTGTAAACCATCATGCTTACTATATTTACTTGGTTGTGCACTCCTTAGCAATGAAATAATGGAAACCTTTGAATGGATTTTCCAAACTTAGTTGAAATGTATGGGTAGGAAAACACCCGAGGAAATTATAATAGATGAGTGTCAAAGAAAAGTTGACGCTATTGATGTAGTATTCTTAAATGCAAGACACAAGTTGTGTTTATGACACATCTTTAGGTAATTTTCTAGAAAAATTTAACTCACATAAGTCTTACTAAAACCTGAAGGGATGTTTTATAAATGCCATTTATGAAGCAAAAAAGAAGGATGAATTTGAAGAAAAATGGCATGATATCATCGAATGATTTAGTTTATAGAAAAATGCTTAGGTACACAATATGTTTTCAACATATGTTCAAAATGGGCACCGATATATGTTAAAGATAAATTTTAAACTAGGATGTCCATAGCATAAAGGAGTAAAGGAATGCATGTTTATTTGGATAGGTATATACATGCATATAACTCCATGAACAGTATAAAATGTGATGAAAGAGAAGATTGAATATGAGGTTGAGTTTGATTACTTATCTTCCAAGAGTTGTGTGTCATTTGTGATGCCCTTTGATCTAGATAAGGTTTTTCAAACCTGTGTACTTTTGCTATATTTAGACAAATCCAAAATGAACTAATTTGTGCCATGTACTATAACATAACACACAATACTTCCATATCTAACGCAAATGTATATGATTTACAGAGATAGGTTAGGAAGGTGTCGTGGTCGGGATATTAACTATAAATTTTAATCAATCATTAGCACATGCAATTTGATCTTGCATCTTGTTTAAATTTAAGGGTGTAGTCTACCATCATATTTAGAATCTACCCCTGTAACAAAGCAAGTGGTTATTTTGATTGTCTTATTTTGAAAAGATAGCATAAATATGCTTCAAGATTCCATACAAAAATCAAAATTGGTAGTGAAATAGATGTTGTTGTTAATCATATGAAGATGCTTCAATCTCATTTTACAAAGTTATGGACTATGTTGTTCGCACTTATGCAAAGTATAAGTATTTTGGAGACATTTAAGAGTGATGTAAGAAGGAATTATAACAGATGAGTGTCAAAGAAAAGCTAATGCTATTAATGTAGTATTCTTAAATGCAAGTCACAAGTTGTGTTTATGACACATCTTTAGGTCATTTTCCATAAAATTTAACTCACATAAGTCTTACTAAAACCTGAAGGGAAGTTTTATAAATGCCATATATAAAGCAAAAAAGAAGGATGAATTTGAAGAAAAATGGGATGATATCATCGAACAATTTAGTTTATAGAAAAATGCTTGGGTACACAATATGCTTTCAACATATGTTCAAAATGGATATCGGTATATGTTAAAGATAAATTTTAAACTAGGATGTCCATAGCATAAAGGAGTAAAGGAATGCATGTTTATTTGGATAGGTATATACATGCATATAAATCCTTGAACAATATAAAAACGTGATGAAAGAGAAGATTGAATATGAGGTTGAGTTTGATTACTTATCTTCCAGGAGTTGTGTGTCATTTGTGATACACTTTGATCTAGATAAGGTTTTTCAAACCCGTATACTTCTGCTACTTTTAGACAAATCCAAAATGAACTAATTTGTGCCATGTATTATAACATAACACAAAATACTTCCATATGTAATGCAAATGTGTATGATTTATAAAGATAGGTCAGGAAGGTGTCGTGGTCGGGATATTCATTATAAATGTTAGTCAATCACTAGCACATGCAATTTGATCTTGCATCTTATTTAAATTTAAGGGTGTAGTCTACTGTCATATTTAGAATCTACACCTGTAACAAAGCGAGTGGATCCATCGATTGTCTTATTTTGAAAAGATAGCACAAATATGTTTCAAGATTCCATACCAAAATCAAAATAGGTAGTGAAATAGATGTTGTTATTAATCAAATGAAGATGCTAGAATCTCATTTTACAAAGTTATGGACTATGTAGTTTGCAATTATGCAAAGTATAAGTATTTTGGAGACATTTAAAAGTGATGTAAGAAGGGAGGTAACTCCTAGTGACATTCGACTATATAGACGGAGCACGGAGTAAAGGGATCTCATTGTGTTAAGTAACAAGATCACAGTAAAAGAGTGTTATTAAAAACAAATGCAAGAGGATGCAAGTAAGGGACGTTTCCCTTAACAATTTAAGTTTCAACGTGTAATGTCTGCCTGAATAAAGCTTGACAATGTGAAATCTTGTCTTTTTATTTTTATTTTTGTAATCCTATGGATACTAACACTTTATATTTGGTATGTTTTGAAAAAAAACAAACAAACTTGCATCACATGTTCATACATCAGTGTTACTGACATAAAAATTTTACTAATTCAACCTTACTCCATAATCATGTCGAACTCCCACCCTCCTTACAATTAGGTAAAACTGGTGGTAACATAAGTTCATTACTAACCTTTACATATATGAGTTTACAATTCAAATATAGGTATCTAACATATTATCATGAAACACATAAGCAATACTAGTAAATGAAAACACAAACCCTTATCCAACTAGACCAATCAGCTTTAATTACCATCCACTGTATGCTAAAGTAATACTATGTTGTCAACTGGTATAAAGTTTAACCATATGCATTTATGAGTAACGATTTCAATTTTCATCAATTTTAGATGTGCATTTATGAAATATTCCATCTTTTCATAAACAACTTTTTGTTGCATGAAACTCATTTAACTAGTAATGCATTGGAGTGTTATAAAGTATTAAATTGTACAAACACAATAAAAGTAAATTCACCACATCAGTATTAAAGATCTATGCATTTAATATTGTTGTAAGTCAGTCTTATACTAGACAATCTCAATTAAATCTAATATTAGTAGGAGTCCACACATCATCAGTCCACATCAACAAGAGTTAATGAAGTACTAGTTGATAAAAAAAAGAAACTATAAAAACTAAAATGATAGTTTTAAAATTACAAAAACTAAAATGATCTTTCTTGAAACTACGAGACAAACCATGACTTTAACCCTAATGGTTATTTTGAAGTCATCTTACACTTGAATAAAAGTGCAGCAATTAATCATAAATTAAGTTAGGTTTAGCGTTGAATTTTATTTTATTCTTATTAATGTTGATTTTCGTGTTTTCATACGACTGTTTACTGTCCAGTACTTCTGTTAAATCTATTCATCACTGCAGTATAGTAATTACGGAGATGTACATAAATTATGTTTTTGGGTTGCGACTTGGAAGAGAGCGGAAATAAGCGGAATTTCCTGAGGTCTATATAATACTTGAAATCTAAGTCGTAAAATTTCATTAAGTCGTGCGACGACTTAATATTTATTGAGGAGTCTTAATTTGGTCGACAACAATTTCCAACTTTGATTTGATATTTTAAGTGCAAGCACCGTGCACGGTTTAAGAAGTTCAATTGTCACGTTTTATGGTACATTCAAAGAAGGCATTCGTCGAGTAATAGCACACCATGTATGTACATTCAACATATTCTTTCTTTCCTTTTTTTTTTTTAATGGTTATGAAGATGGAATAGAGGAAAAGTTTGTGTCCTTGATCCTGTATGGTAGTGCCTAAAGACAAATTTAGATTAGTGTGATGTGCAACTTGGTCTCTGAATACCGCTCCATACACCAGAAGAAAAAAGTGTCGGCATGCGCTAAGAGCTACTAAGCGTTTAGTAGCAATATATGAAAGTGGGTAACAAAGAGGTTAGACGCTTTTGAGCGTTCAACAAAAGATTTAAACTCGTGGCTTTCACTTGACGTTGTTGACAGGTAAAATATTGAAACAGGCTAATTCTTGAAAACGACATTCAAATTTTTTTTTGATATTCAAATCAAAATTAACTATCCCCTTATTTAGTTCGGCATCAACGGCATCTAAAATCAACCGCAATATATTGCAGCCTTTTTCTCTCTTCTACATGTGCTTGTTTATATTAGTCGAAACAAGAATTCTACCTATACCAGTAGCAAAGAAATTTGAAGTATCGCAACGTAGGAAGGAGAATTTGGAGATCGATGTCCCTTTTATCGAAATATCAGCCCAATTTTAGACTGGTTTGCATTGTTTTCATTATGGGTTTGGTAATGGCCCCACCCGGAAGATGCATCAGACGGACAAAGTTTGATTATATGTTCAGAAGTCAGCTTCCACGGGGTCCTGTACCTCCTTCAGGTCCTTCTTTCTGCCACAACAAGCTCAGTCCTTACCGTGAGAGACAACTATCTGAAACTGATAACGACTACGTTATATGCCCATAAACATCTTATCCAGTTTGTTTCTCTTATTTTTTATTCTCCTCCTTTCTGTTTTCTTCTTCTGTTCCTATATTCGGAAGAGTAGTGATCAGTTCCCGACACATACTTACTTATCCACTTGTTTAAGATCATTTGTGTAGAGGCTTAGATGGCGGGCAGAAGCATCTGCTTGTATTGATCTACAAAAATACTCGAGGAAATAGAATTCAATCTACATGATTGAATCGCCCAATTATCATTTACATTTTCCAGGCTCTGCTAATTTTTCGGAGCTTAGAATCCACATTCTTTCCTTTCCTAACAGTCATCGGAACATGAAACTTCGGTCAATCACCTAGTAATTTGTTGAGCTATTCGACATCCTCCACAAGTGATACTGTTGATAATTTTCTCCAATTTCTTTTACGTATCACTAGTTAAGGAATTCAATTTCAGTTCACGTGCAAACTAACCCATAAATACTCTGAACGATACGAAATTAAAAAAGATGCGGAATGCTCATTATTCCAAGGTATTGATGGCAGTTCTCAAGTGTTTCTTATACAAGCCCAAACTCATAAGACAGCCATCCAAGCCCAGACGTAGTAGCTGCAATGTCCAGAATCCCAGCCCGGTGTATAATACAACTCAGGGGCCCAAACAAACTAGGCCCAAACGCACTTTAAAGAAGTCCAAATGAATTTCAAATTACAATTTATCTACTAAACTCTAATTTTTACCCTTACATTAGAATACAACAGTTAGCTCCCATTTATGATGTTGCCATCTAACAGATCCTGATAACAAGAGAATTCTATTATAAACAAACAATTTATATGTATGCATTGTTATAAGAAAGAAGGGAGTGAAAATTTACTAGTACTTTATTCTTTATTTTCTTGCATTTACCTCTTGTCTGGAGTTGACGGCTCTCTTCCAAATCAGGGCCAATCCAATACCCATCATTTGTGCTTTCAATTCTTCCTCGTGCCTCTAAAACAAAGTTTAGAAGATGTCATGGACAAACTTAGTGCCCTCACTGAGCAGCTTGCTTCTCTCCAAGCTTCTTCTAACCAACGTCAATCGTCTCTTTAATCCTCCATATCGGCTTTTGTGGCCAAACACAATTCCCTAATGATTGTTGTTACCAATTTACAATAATAGGTTCTTGCATAAGTACTACAACCCACCATTTCTAACCCCCTAACACCTCATTCATCCTCCTCTTCACCTCGACCTTCACATAACTCATCTAGTGTCTCCCCTCCACCCACTTCTAGGCCGCACTTTCCCCCTCCTCCCCACTCGCTAACTCACTAACTCCTAAACCCCCTAAATTGCAAATGCCATCATTTGATGGGTATAATCCCCTTGATTGGTTATTTCAAGCTAATCAATATTTCCAGTTCTGTCAAATCCTCTTAACCCACCGTATAGACATGATTGCCTTCTATATGCAAGGTGAGACCCTGAGTTAGTTTAAGTGGTTATATGGTTATCTACTTGGGAAATTTTCACCAGAGCCTTGGAAATTCGTTTAGGCCTCTCCACCTATGACAACCACCAGATTTCCCTCTTCAAGCTCAGGCAAACAAGGTCAATGCAGGCATAGCAAGGGAGTTTGGAAACCTCAACAACCTAATGGTAGGGCTCTTCTCTAAATCTATTCTATACTATTTTCTTTTTGGCTTAAAAACTAAAATATAGTGGGAACTTGGCATCCTTAAACCTCATTCCATATCACACAGGCTATTGGACTGGCCAAATTGCGAGAGTCTAAGTTTTAGCATACTATTAAAACTCGACCTTTTTATAACCCTAAGCCTCTCTTACTTACACCCTCCCTACCCCTTAAATATCCAGTTAAACTCCTTTCTCTCTTGGAAATGCAAAAGCACCACTCTAAGGGACTTTACTATAATTGTGACGAGAAAGTTCACCCAGACCATAAATGTAAGACAAAACCTTACTTATTATTACTTAGTGAAGACTTTTTAAAGGACGATACCTGTGACCATACTCTAGAAAACTGCTCCCACTTTCCCCCTCTATCACCTTTACCTCACCCTTCCCTAACACACCCCTCGACCCCACCCATGATAGAACACTGTCACATCTTACCACATGCTATCACTGGTACTATACCTCCCAAATGCTTAAGAATCTAGGAACATATAGGCAGTCAGCCTGTATTAGTTCTAATTGACTCGAGGAGTACACATAACATTATCGAACCTAGGATAGCTAAATTCCTAAGGCTCCCTATACAAGCTTCCCTCCTTTTCGGTAATGGTGGGCAATGGGGAGAAATTATGTTGTACTGGTTATTGTGCTAATATTTCCCTTACCCTTCAAACTCATAAATGCACCATCTCCTTGTTTGTGTTCCCTATTTATGGAGCAAATGTTGTCCTAAGAGTGCAGTGGCTTAACACCCTAGGTCCCATCGTTTCAGACTTCATCATTCCTACTATGTCTTTCTATCATTAGTGTCACTTAATTCCTTTTACAGCATATCCAATTTAGCTCTTATCACCTATCATCAACTTCACCACAACATTTAAACACATGTAGTTACCTCTAGTTTTTCCCTCTACTACTTCCCTAGTTACATGCCTCTACAATCACAGTCCCTACCTTAATCATCATTTGCTGATATGGTCTGATCCTTACATCCGGATATTCAAACTATTCTCTTATGCTATTCTGAAGTCATCTAGCTTCCACATGGCCTTCCCCCTCAATGATCATATGATCACCAAATACATATATTCCCCAACTCCCCACATGTTAATGTGAAACCTTACCGCTACCCCCATTTTCAAAAAGAGATAATGACCAACTTAATCTTTAAAATTTTAGGAAAAGGTGTCATTAAACCTAGTCAAAGCCCCTTCTCTTCCCCTGTCCTCTTAGTATGAAAAAAGATGGTACCTGGAGGTTCTGTGTGGAATACCATGCCCCCAACGCTCTCACCATTTGTGATCGTTTTCCTATTCCAATAGTATACGTGTTGTTAGATGAGCTCTATATTGCAACTATTTTCTCTAAAATCAACTATGTTTCGATTATCACCAAATCCGAATGCCTATAAAAGATACTCCTAAAACTACCTTTCGTACTGTGGATGGCCACAATGAGTTCTTGGTCATGCCATTTGGCTTGACCAATGCACCATCGACCTTTGAAAAGGTTAAGAATGACATCTTGTGGCCTTTCTTTTGGAAATTTGTCTTAGTGCTTTTTAACAACATTTTAATCTATAGCCGCAGCTGGTCAGATAATTTATACCACCAAGACCAAAATTTTCAACTCTTACACTATCATAACTTATATGCTAAGTTTTCTAAATGCTTATTTCCTATATCATCTATCTACTATTTGGATCATATATTTTTTGCTCAAGGTATGCAAGTTGACCCCAACAAATTCAAACTATCATAGAGTGGCTTATTTTAACATTAGTCAAGACTTCACATGGTTTCATAAGGTTAACAGGATACTACTGATGCTTTGTTCATCACAACACTATAATTGTTAGACCTTTAACTGACCTTCTCCAGCTCCATGTTTTTAAATGGACACTGGAGGCCAACACTGCTTTTACTAAATCAAAGCAAGTAATGACAACAAGTCCGGTACTCACCTTACTAGATTTCTCATTTACCTTTGATCTGACCACGGATGGTTCAAGTATAGCCATTGGTGCGGTACGATCCTAAGTAGGCTATACTATTGCATTCTTCAGCAAAAAGCTGCCCCCCCTCCCCACATTGAAGTCTGCCTCCACATACAATAGAGAAATGTATGTCATCACTAAGGCTGTCAAGAAATGACAACAAAATTTTTTAAGCATCATATTCAAAATTTTCCCAGATGAGAGGAGCCTTAAATATTTGTTAACACAAACTATTCAAATACCAAAACAACAAAAGTGGCTTACCAAATTATTAGGATATGACTTTGATCTCTATTACACTCTAGGAAAAGACAATAAAGTTACTGATGGTCGCTCCAGACCATATGATGTGTCCCCAACAACTTTCTTAGCCATCTCCTCACCATCTTTTCCATGGCTGGACCATCTTTGCCAATATTTCACCACTCCACATGTGTAGGATTTCATCTATAAAATTCAGAGTACTTCAGCCTTTCAACACCACTATCACATTAACAATGGGCTATTTTACTACAACAATCTCCTTTATATCCCTAAAGAAACTAGTCTTCATTGTAATTTACTTATCAAATATCATTCCACACATATAGGCAAACACTCTGGAGTCAGAGCCACCACTGTCCGTCTCATCACCTTTTTTTATTGGCCTAACATACACCAACATACAAAAAATTACATTATATAGTATCAAATTTGTTAATAACATAAGCCTCTGAACTAGAAACCCTATGGCTAATTACAAGCTCTGCCCATCCCCTCAAAAGTATGGGAAGAAATTTATATGGACTTCATTACACACTTACCTAACTCATAAGGAAAAATGGCAATTTGAGTGGTCGTGGATTGCCTAACCAAGTTTGTGCACTTTATAGCTCTCTCACTAACCTATACTACGACCTCCTTAGCAGTACTTTTCCTCACTGAAATCTTCCACCTATATGGTTTACCCAAGTCTATAATTAGTGACAGAGATCCCATTTTCCTAAGAAAATTTTGGAAATAAAATTTTAAATTACAGGGATAATTCTTACGTACAGTAATGCCTACCACCTACAAACAGATGGCCAATCGAAGGCTGTGAATTAGTGTCTGAAAAACTATCTACATTGCTTCAATATTGACGAGCCCCACAGTGGTCCAAGTTAGTTCGTCTAACTGAGTACTGGTACAACACCTCCTTTCACTCTGCCATTCGTATGGCCCCTTTTCCAAGCTCTATATGACCAACCTCTATCATCCATTCCATCATATACCATGGGCTCTACCTCAATCACCTCTCTTGATGAGACAATCCCTAAAATCAAATTTATCTTACAGTAACCACCTTATGGCTCAGCAAGCTAACAAAAAGTGATAAAATCAAACCTTTACTAAAGGTGAGTGGATCTTGGTCAAGTTACATCCCTACTGCCAGCACTCGTTGCATTGTCGACCCTCATAGAAACTATTACAAAAGTTTTTTGACCCTTTTGCATCCTTCGATGTATAAGCAAGTTAGCTTATTAGCTCGATCTTCCAGCATCGTCCTCGATCCACCCTTTTTTCATGTTTCCCTACTCTACCGCTGCTTTAGCTTCAAGGGCTATTCTCAGCTCCCGCACCTTAGTCTCACCTTATGGCCATCTCCGCCAGATCCTTGGTGTAATAGGACACAGAATTGTTAAACAAGGCAACGTGGGAGGATCTCATGCCTTTCACTAAAGCTTATCCCCAATTCAACTTTAAGGACAAGGTATTCTCTAGGTCAGGTGGCAATGATACATGCCTAAACCCATAATACAACCATCCAAGTCCAAACACAGTAGCTATAAATGTCCAGAATCCCATCCCAGTGAAAAATACAACTCAGGGGCTCGAATAGATTAGGCCCAAATGCACCTTAAATAATCTCAAATGGATTTTAGACTACAATTGATCTACCTAACTCTAATTTTTACCCTTACATTAGAATATATCAGATAGCTCCCATTTATAATGTTACTATCTGCCATTAGATCTTGATAACAAGGGAGTTATGTAAGAAAAAAATTCATATGTATGCATCGTTAAAAGAAAGAAGGGAGTGAAAATTTACTAGTATTTTGATCTTTATTTACCTGCATTTACTTCTTGCCTGGAGTTGTTAGCTCTCCTCCAAATCAGGGCTAATCCGATATGTAACATCCCACTCTCATAGGACACTTACCCGACATTCTGATGAATATCCGAG
>JAOXYD010073333.1:0-12564 GCA_028565735.1 Pinacopodium congolense
AACTAGTTAGAGAAGGTGTTTTCTTTATCGATTTTTGTGTTTAGAAAAACAGGAAACCAACACCAAAAACAAAAGTCAAAGTGAACATGGCCTAAGATACAACGCAGTTGAGTTTTAATAAATATATGTAAATTACAAACTAAACAATACTAAGTCTAATAACATAAGCATACCTATCACTCTATGGTATAGCTTAGGGTGAATCCAGTTATCGTCCTACAAAGATCATGGCTATTAGTATTATCTATCTCTCTATTGTTTAATATAACCAAATTGATGATTTATTGATTGAGTTATTAATTAAAATAGAACTAATCAATTGATTTAATTCAAAATCCCAAAGCACTTTACTAGATAGAGATATAATTGATGAAAATATGACGTGGATATAGAACCCCCTTAAAACCTTAGCATATTCAATTCTTAATTTTGATTTAATATTCAACCTTATTTACTTAGATAAAAGAATCCATGAATTAAATTATAATTTTTTAAAGTAATATAATTTCTATCATTTAGTTGATTAACTAGAATCTCTTCTAAGTTAAAACACTAAAAAGATACATTAATTCTATCTATAAATTTTTATATTGGCTAGATTTGAATCTAATATAGCAATCTATAATCCCTATGGCACTCAAGAGGGGGTAATTAGGTATTAAATTTTTTTATTAAATTAAACAAATTAAACGACCTAAACCAAATTTAACTATATGAATCACAAAACTGAAATTCAAATTATAATGATATGCCAATATTTATGTAAATGTTATTCAAATTTAATAAATAATTAAAACAAACATAATATTGCATAAACTTAAAGAGATAATGAAAGAGGATACAAAATCGATTTTATAGTAGTTCGGCTATACCACTTAAGCCTACATCTACTTCCAACATTTAATGTTAGATTTTCACTGTGCCAATCTTCCTTAGGGTGAAGAGTAACTCTTGCACCTCTTCTTTTCTCAAGGGAGGTGAAGAGAAACCTTTGAAATCTTACTTCTCACAAAGAGGGTGAAGAGTAACCTTATATAATCTTAACTTCAAGAGTCAAGAGGAACTTAATACAATCTTATTTTACAAGGGTTAAGAGGAGCCTAACTATCTTACTTTCCACTAGGTAAAAAGTAACCCTTAAAATCACAATCAAAATAAAGTAATTTTTTTCACATAAATCAATCCCCAAATGTAAGCTACCTAAGCCTTAATTCAAGTTTATAAAACTCAACTAATGCTTAATAAGAAAACAATGTAAGATGGGGAATCAAATGCAATCAATGCAATACTTAAAATCAATGCATTCCCTAATATTCATACATATCATAAATCAATTCATTTCACATTCAATAATCACGGTAACTCAAATCTTGTTTACCACAACCTATTAACTCTAATTTAATGGCAAAGAGTAACCTTGAACAATAATAACAATCAATACAAAGAATTTCCCCAAATTAAGTAACCAATCACACCTATGGAGGTGTTTTTCCTAAAGCTCATACAATAGAAATGATTATGCATCCTTAGGAGACAAATAAATAATATAAAAAATCTCTTGACTATTTACAAGATCATAAAAAAACTAAATAATGCAACAAAACGAAAATAAAGCATTAAGCAATTATATTATACACAAGAAACATATAAGTTATCAATTTAAACAGTGTTTATGTTCCAACCAAAGAATAAATAATTTTGATAATTCAAAATGCACATGAAAAACATAAAAACACTTTTGGAGCCTTAATCGATTCATAAAAAACAAATTTCAACAATAAAAATGAAACTAGAGCTTGAAATTAAAGGATTAAGTCAAGAACTATCCAAAAACTATAAAATATGCACAGTTAAAGTTTCAGCTCAAAACAAACAATTCTAGCTTTCTAAAATCACAAAAAACAGCTTAAACAACTTCCTAAGAGTTCAAATGACTATAGAGAAATAGATTGAATAAAAAATGAAAATAAAACTTGAAATGAGAGGATTGAAGCAAGCCAACACAAGCCCACTCAAAACTTTGTGTATATTCTCTTTTTGAACTTGTTTCTCTCTCAAAATGGCATAAAGATTCTTACAAAAGGGTGAGGATAAACAAACAAACAAACAAACACACACACACACACACACACACACACACACACACACAATGCTAGGAAGGAATTGGAGTCATTAGAAATCAAAATTAGTCGCACGCAAAATTGCACAAAAATGATACAAGCAAGTTTTAAACCTTTTCAAATAATTTCCTAACAATGTATATAACTTTAACAAGGTTTTAAAGCATATGTCAAAAAAATTTTAATTTTTAAAATATTTCGATTAAATCAAATATAAGATTAGCCTTGATTATGAAACTTTTCATTCTAAACATTTTCAAAACCTTTTCAAAGTTTCTAAAACTTTCATAAACACTTTCAAAACCAAAATTCACATCACAACATGAATCAAATACATTCAAGCATACATGAAAAATATTTCAAAATACTTAGACTCATCAAGAGGCATACTTCATCCCAATTCATTATATTACCTCTTAATTATGTAATTTTATACTAATATAACATTTTAAAATAATTCCCAACATGTCAATGCTATAATTAACATCAATTAATTACTAAAACATTTATGCAAAGTCTACATGTAGATATTTATGCAAATATGAGACCTTTTCTAAGCATTGATTAAGATTAAGTTTAGGTTACATACCAAGACATAATCCCAAACCTATTCAACCTTGATCTTTATATCTTAGTCTTTACTTTAATACTTCAGTGCTTGTTCCATTCTTCATTTCTTCATGTATGCTCTTCTACTTTAGGCTCTAACACATATCCTTACACAATTTACATTAACCTAGCTTTCTAAATGCATTAAAACTAACATATTAGTAATAAAGATGTTTTGTCATCATCAAAACACATGATTGGAACCTCCTTTAGTTCAACAAAAACTTATGTAATTCTATCTCTAATACCCTATGCAAGCCCCTTTATTCATGATTTAATCTATTCATACAGTTGATTTCTCAATTTAAATATATAAAATAAAATAATGAATTGAAATTGCATGCAAACTTTAGTCTAATACAATGATATCCACAAATAAACCCAGATATTTGACATTAAATCAAAGAACAAACATTGGACATTAAGTTTTAGGATTCATCCTCTCTAGATCCTATAGAAAATTTAGTTCATAGTTATATAAATAAACATTACAACAATCAGAGAACACAAAGGTGTTGAAAAACTCATTCTCATAATGTTTAATCATTGAATATTCAATCAAAAGTTAATGGAAATCCCCTTGATCTATCAATCTTCATTATAAACTTAAATTATTCTCCTTCAATTACTTCAAAATTCAATAAAGTAAGCTTATAATTGATTCTTGAACCATTGGTCCCTGCTACCACTCTCCAAAAGGTTAAAAGTTCTTGAAAAATCTAAAATTCCACTTTTATAAGAGTTAGGTTACCTCTCTCAGGGCCACAATCATGAGTGTGAGGGAGGCTATGCATCTAAGCATGCAACAAATAACGACTTAAGTTATGGCTATGACTTTGGCTGTGAAACCTACTGTCCTTTAATAGAATTCCTGCTCTGTTTAGGAAAGTCATGTTGTGACCTAGACTGTGAAACATACTATAATGCATATTTCTTCCACTCTTCAATCCCACGAGGTGTCCAACTATTTTTATGCTTATGATCAATATCTAAGGCCTGTAAAACTAACCACTTCTACAAAATTCTACATGAGTAGTATCACTTATATAAATTAACACAATTAAGCACAAAAATAACATAGAATAGCCTTAAACCTAAGCTTTAAAAGATAAAAAACAATCTAAAAGATATATGTTAAGACCTAGCAAATACCCCCATACTTGAATTGTTGGTTATTCTTAAGAAACTACTTACAGAATCCCTCAAAATAATTTTAAAGGCCGTTGAAAATCAATTGGGTATTAGAGTATAGATCAATGCATTTAAATACAACTGATATCTCATAACTTAATTATGACTATTGCATGACTCAAATCACACATAATCACATAATTAACCATATCAACCTTTTATATATAACATTAATCATCTAATTAATCCTTATAGTTTCATATATAAACTTATTCAAGGGTGTTTTTAGAACATCAAAACTTGACTGAGAGGTCACCTAACCTTTCTACATAAAGATAAATACCTTTTCATAAATACCTCCAGTTACTCAATTAGGATACTCTTAAGTGATTGTTTGAGAAGACAATGAGCCTTTTGACGAGAAGGTAAACATCTTGTTATGAATACCCTTATTTACTTAACTAGGTTACTTTCTTAAATAACTACTAGTAACATTCTTTAATTTTGACTTTTTTATTGATACAAAGCCAAGAGATTGAAAATTTTAAGTGCATTTATTCATCTCATCATTTTTTTCAAGCTTTATTGGCAACCATATTTATTTGACTAAACATCCTATTCTTATATAAAACCATATAGAATGTCTTTGGAATCCTAATATTACATAAAAAGGATCATTGGACATGTAATCACACAAAATAAAAAGTAAAGTTAGAAGTTACTTAAGAGATATTCAATACCAACTATGTCAAATATATCAATTGCATTTAAATAAACTAATTAACCAAAAAAAACTAACCATCAAAATTATTCTAAGTCAGATATCCAAAGAATCACTCTCCAAATTATAACAATTTAAGTATGTGTGAATAAATATATAATATTTCTTTATATTGCCTCACACTTATTTCAAATTGTCCATAATTTGAGAAATAGAAATTCAAAGCTTTTTCCATTCATAAATCACATCGTTAAATATAGGTTATTCGAATAATTAGATCAAGATTTATAGACATAAAATGAAAATAAAAATACAAAATGAAAAGGAAACCTTAAATAGTGGAAATGTGTAAACATAACAATGATGAAGTGTAAATAAGAGAAGGTACAATAATGGAAAAGAAAAGAAATAAAAAAAGAAAACTTAGGTGCTAAGTTTAATTCCCTTTAAAATCTTCAAATATCATCGGATGAAGGTAGTTGACAGTGATAAATCTACATCAAATCTCTCCATATAGATCATTACTCTTCCCACATAGCTCATTGCTCTCTAGTTAGGTTGATACTCTGAAATAAACATTATGAGTTGTTGTGTATAACATTCACTCGAGCATTGAGTTGATCGGTCTAAGTCGACATTGATGGTTCCTCTCTAACATTCCTTATATTAGTGTCCTTATCCTCCATGTCATGATCACTAGCTTGGGGTTAGGTTGGAGCTAGTGGCTGATCCTCTACTCCTTTAAGTACTAGACGACTGACAACCTTGGTTGTCAATCCCATCTGGATTCAAACTGCACCTTCCAATGACTCCATGTTGACTACTCGCCCTAACTGCACACAACTTAGTTGGACTCTCAAGTTTTTCACTAACTTGATAATGTAGGAAAATCCATTGAGGGATCCCCTAGTCTTCTTACTTAGGCGGCTAAAGTGGGATTCCAAAGCACTGCTAATGTTTGACTTATACCCATTAACCATACACTAGAGGTGGATCAAATCCCTTTGATTGACTGCCATCGAACTCTTATGTCGACTACTAACAGTATAATTAATCAACTTTTGCAATTTTCTTAACTTTGTAGTTTGAATCTTGATGTTTTTAGTTATGCCTGGTAAATAGTTGCTAGCACTTATTTTATCTAAAAACTTGGAGGCTTTGATATATTTGTTGAAAGCTACAAAGCTCCCCAAACCTCCAATAGGTTCTTTTCCTCCAAAGCTGTTACTCCTAAGGCTACACTGAAGTCCTAATAAGAAATGGAGAACTATTTTCGACTCAATTAAAACTCTATTACATCATCATCATTGGTAATAAAAAAGATACTTCTTAAAATTAAATGATGCCAGAAAATCATAAAGGAAATTGGCGTATCCTACCTCCCTTATTTTGGCAAATAAATCCCATCAACCATACTTCAAATAATATCTAACAATGTCAAATAATATCTAATAGTGTTAGCCACTCCCAAAACTTCTAAATCCTCAAACAATAAATACCTATTAGGTTTTATCGGCAATTTCTTAAGGGCTATGTACTTATCTAATTAGCTTGATCTTTTGAAGGATAGAATATGTGAGGTGTTAGGTTCCATACTTCTTGATATGGATGCTTCATAAAGGTGGCCCTTGTAGGCTACTTACTTGAATTTTGACATTTTTCCACAAATAAAACCAAATAAAGTATAAGTAAATAATGTTATATGCCTAACACTCCTAAATCATAAGCCATGGAATTTTTAAACCAATAATTGAATCAAAACAATATGTTATAAATTGACATTTTGTACTTGGCTTCAGGAGAATCTAACCCATCTAGAATAAAGCATAAGGATAAGAAATCCAATTACGTGAATTGAATTAAGTAAAAAGTGATATGGTGCCCATAAATTATGATTAATACACAAGTCATCATTAGACACTAATGGAAATAACAATCCCAAACCAAGAAAATGTTTGCTACCCATTAAGAGTTTAATATGCAATGTACATCAAATTCATCACTTTAAACACTAAAAACTAATGATATTACCAAATTTTGGTTTAAATGATTTTCTATATAGTGTTTAATGTCGAAAAGAGGGTATAATGTGTGCAAAGCATCACCAAATAGCCATTAGCTTAAGTGTTACACTAAAAAGGATGACTTGCTATTAATAAATTGTGAATCCTACATAAATACACTACCCATGTTAAAAATCAACAAAATCTAGTCTTGGATGAGTGTTGAAAAAGGGATAGGGAGTAATCCATATTCAATAATGTAAAGGTTAACGTAGAACTCAAATATAAGGGGAAACCCCCAAAAAGTTGAATTTATGGTTCATAATCATAAGTAGTTAAGGCAAAGGTTGAGTAAATATCTTATAACTTAGTGTAAAACCTTAATTTGATGTAAAGAAACCTTTGTATATGGGTTTTGGTGGTTGGGTAAGTAAGAGAGAGGGAGAAACAATAAAGAGAGATGAAAGAAAATTGAAGAGACACGGGTTTTGGGGGGATAAAATAAATCTAATGTAAGATTCATGACCTAAGTCATAGCTATGAATCAAGTCATGAATGTTACTAGGTTTATGTAGGTTTTGGACTTGAAAATCATGGCTATAAGACTAAGAGATTGTGACATAAGTGATAAAATCCACTGTAAAAACTTTAATTTTTGACTCATAATTACAGTTTGTGACCCTGGATGTGAAAAACATTGTCTATTTTTAAAATTTTAATTTTTTAATAAAATGGTGTTCTAAAAACCCTAGATGCAACCATAAATAAGATTATTTATATAGGATATAACTTAGCAACCTAGCTTCAATAAACTTCCTAAAAACACAAACCACCAAAACTTAAAATGGAAGTGCAATCAAATGAGATAAACTATAAAGGAATCCTAAAGTACAAATAAATGCTAGAGGTTAAAATATAAGAACTCGAAGGACTAGAAAGAATGTTAAATTGCCTTTTAATAAGTGCTAGTTTAATGTTATTAGCTCAATGACCTTTATGGAGTTGGTCCTTTGTTATACTTCATGCTCCAAGCACACCCCATCTAGGCCTTTCCCTTGGAACTCCTAGGATCATTGCAAGCTCTATGGCATCATTCATCAAGTTCCTTTAGCTAAAGGATAAGCCTTTCCTTTAATCTTAATAATTATTATAAGACTTTATATATAGCTCTAACTTTAATTGATCATTATTCAAAGGTTTAAATCTTCTCCCTTTCGGTCTTTGAGTCTCTTCCTCAATATTTTTCCTCAATATTAACTTATTAGTTTCCATGTTTACCACATACTTCTTAATCATACCACTTAAAGTCTTCTTCTCTCCTTAGATGGTATGTGCTTCCAGTGAATCATATTTTGTATTTTTTTTTTCACAACACTAGAGCTTTTGGTGTTAACCATATTTAAACAAGAACTAATATCATCCTCATCAATAGATTACTTTATGGTTTTAGAAATTTTAACGGTTACGTCTTCATCTTCAACCTTAGGAGTTATTTTCCCTTTAGACACATCAATCAAAGCCTTCATAGTGGCTAAAAAGGGTCATTTTAGAATTAAAGGAATCTCAAATTCATCTTTCATGTCTAGAATTACAAACTCAATGAAAAATATAAATTTGTCAACTTTATCCAAAACATCTTCAATGATTCTTCTATGATGTTTATTGGATCTATCTACATATTATATACTCATCCTAATTATTTTTTACTCCTTTAGATCTAACTTCTAAAATATGTTATATGACATCAAGCTAATGTTGACACCTAAATTGGCTAGTGTTTTATCAAAAGACAAACTACCAATAGTACGAGGAATAGAAAAACTCCATGTGTCTTAAGTTTTTGAGGTGGTTGCTCTATATTAAGGCTAAACACTCCTCGTTTAATGTCACTATTAATAATACTTCTAGTTTTCTCTTATCTGAGAGGAGATGTTTTATAAAATTCACATACTTAAACATCTATAAAAGATCTTTAATAAGAGAAATGTTAATATATAATTTCTTGAAAAGGTCTAAAAACATACAAATAGCTCTTATTGTCTATCTGTTTATAACTTGCTTGGATATGGAATCTTTCATTTTTACTATACCACATCTTTCTTCCTTAAATCTTCCATGTTCTTTTGTTTCCTTTCTACCTTATTCTTCTCTTCTTCAAAATTTTTTTTCTTAACTTCCCTCTTTTCCTCCCCACTTGACAACTCACTTTCACTTCTCAAGATAATTGTGTTTACTTGTTTCCTAGGATTTTTTTTCAGTATTACTAAGAAAAGTACCTTGTGGCCTTCTTGAAAAACTCTTAGTTTGATGTGCTTTTTTATTTTTCAAACGACATATGTTCTAGAAATGAGCTTTTGACATAGTGATATACTTAGACAATAGTTCTTCAAGGCTCAGTTGTCTTGGCTACTATTATGATTGTTGGAAAATAGGCAGATGTCTTTATCTTTATTGAACCTGTCTTGTATATGAAAAGTTGCTATTTAGGATTATAGGTATTATTGTATGGTTATTATTGCTGGGCCTACTTCATATATAATCCACTTGGTCTACTTATCCCATGTCTCTATTCCCTCAAACCTTTTTTTGCCATACATAATGTTTTCCCTTCATGACATAAAAAAGAAGGATCTTTTATTCCTGAAACTTATGGTTGGGTTGACCACCCCCACAAAAATCATAGCTTATGACTTAAATTGATGAATTTGCTATTATTATACTTTCTAGCTTCCTAGTCAAGGCATATACTTTTGCATATAAGCAGGTAACCACATCTACATTATATACACCACTTGACTTAGATTTTTGCCTCACATTCCCCCATAGATAGTTACACATCAGAATGTTCTTAATTAACTCTTCTAGTTGTTTAGGGGTCTTGAAATTTATGTTACCTTCTAAAGATGCATCTATAAGCTGTTTAATAGCATAACTCAGACCTCCATGAAATGTTTGAATTGAAATCTTCAAATCAAATCCGTGATATAGGTACTTCCTTAATAACTCCTTTCATATCTCCTATACATTACATAGTATCTTATTATCTCCTTACTGAAAAGTGATGATGTTTTTCCTTAGCGTTGTTAATGTGGATGGTGGGAAGTATCTAGTTAGGAAATTTTCAGTTAAATGGTTCTATGTAATAATAGAACTTGGAAGATTAGGTTTCAACAATGACCTTGCTCTATAGCTTAATGTACATAAGAATAATCTTAGGTAAACAACCTCTTGAAAAACTCCATTAAGATTAAAAGTGATATAGATCTCTAAAAAATTCATAATCCATGCTTTTAGGTCTTCATCAAGTAACCCATTAAACTATATCAACTACTGGAGCATTTGAATCATTTGGGGATTGATTTCAAAATTGTTCACTTATACTCTCAATCTATGTATATTAAATTTTGTTCTCGTAAGTGATGGCCTAAACAAATTCCTCATTGTCAGCTATGCATTCCACTCAACATTTCTTTCCATTGTGTCTTATAAATTTATTTGTTAAGCTTCTAAAAAATTTTAATTCCTTGAATTCTTCTCTCTTAAAGTCTTAAGTAAAGTCCTCTATCTAAATTAGGTATAAATAAATCAGTACATCTACTTGTAGTCATGCACTAGAGTTCCTAAACTTAATAGTCTGAAAATCAAACACAAGATCAAGAGAAAATTAGCTCTAAACAAATAAAAATAGAAAATAAGATAAAGTAAAAATAAAAAATAATTAGACTAATAAAAAAGGTTATCCTAATATTCCAATTCCCAGCAACAATGCCAAAAAGTTAGTGATCAACTTTTAATAAATATATGTGAATCACAAACTAAACAATGCTAAGACTAGTAAATCAAGTGCACATATCGTTCTATAGTATATAGGGTGAATCCAGTTATCATCCCACGAGGATTATAAATACTAGTATTATTCGTCTCTCTAGTATTTAATTTAACCAAATTGAAGATTGATTGATTGAATTATTAATTAAAATAGAAATAATCAACTAATTAAAATCACAATCCCAAAATAATTTAATAGATAAAGATGTAATTGATAAAAATAGGACTTAAATGGAAAATCCCCCTAGAGCCTTAACATGTTAAATGATTAATCTTAATTTAATATTCACCCAATTTACTTAAACCAAAAAATAATTTAATCATTAGACCAAAAGATCACTTAATCAAATTATACTCTTTCTCAAGTAATATGATTTCTATCCCTTAGTTAATTAATTAGAATCTCTTCTAATTTAAAATTGTAAGAAGATGCATGAATTGAATTTATGGATTTTTATATTGGTTAGGTTTGAATCTAACTTTAAAAACTTATATAAGCATATCTTTAATACTCAATGTAAGCTTCTTTATTCGTGCATTGATCTATTCATACACTTAATTTCTCAATATAAATAGATAGGTCAAATAATAATTTGAAATTTTAGGTAGAACTTTCAATCTAATACAATGATATCTATGAATAAACCTAAGATAAATTTAGGTATTCTACATTAAATTAAAGAACGAACATAGAACATTACTTTTTCTAATCCATTCCATCTAGATCTTATAGAAAATTTAGTTCATAACTATATGAATAAACATAATCTTATAGAAAATTTAGTTCATAACTATATGAATAAACATAACAATAATGAAAGAAGACAAAGGTGCTAAAAAAGCTCATTCTCATGATGTTTAATCATTGAATCTTCAATTAAAAGTTGCTAAAAATCCCCTTAATCTATCAATATTTACTATAAACCTAAACTGTCCTATTTTAATTGCTTCCAAATTCAATAAAATAAGCTTGGAATCAAGTCTTAAACCCTTGGCGGTAGCTATCACTCTCCTTTGTTAGGAGTTGGGCCGCCTCTCTCATGGCTACAGTCATGATTATAAGAGAGGCTATGAATCTAGGCACTTAACAAATCATAGCCTGAGTCACAGTCATCCTTTGCTGGAATTTCTACTATACTCGAGAAAGATATAGGCTAAGTCATAGTCATGACCTAGACCATGAAACCTATTGTAACGCCATCTTTCATCTGTTCTTCAATCCTACTAAGCATCCAACTCTTTCCATGGTTATAATCAATATCCAAGGATTAAAAAAATAATTATTTTTACAAAATTCCATATGTCCAATCTCAATTCCACAAATTAACAAACTTAAGCATGAGAATCACATGAAATAGCCCCAAACTTAAGCTCTAAAAGATCAAGATCAATCTTAAAAATGCATAAGTTTTAGGACTATGACAAGGATATATATGTGAGTTAAAAATTAATAATCCTAGTTTAACTATAGAGTTTCAACTATCTAGGAATCAGGAGTTGGACTTATTGCAATTTAAAATGATTTCTTGAGAAGTGGATGGAGACATTTAAGAGCAATTCTTTGGATGGATGATTGATTTTTGAAGACTGAATTTCAAGGACAACTTACAAGTGCAGTTGGGAGGGACAGAGATGAAGAAATATATCCAGTAGCATAAGTTGTTATAAAGATTGAAAACACAAAGACATGCACTTGGTTTATGAAGATTGGCATTAAATTTACATTTGAATGATGGAGATGAACTCACATGAATTTCCTATATGCAAAAGGTAAGTTTTAATTGAATTCCAATTTATGGTTTATATATTTTTATAGTGAATTTCACTTATTACTTATGTTGTTTGCACTTTTAGAGTTTTATAAAGATTATTGAAGCGATATTGCCAAATGTCTTATTACGGGAATGGTGTTTGGAGTGGCTAACACTTAATGAAGCAATTTTAGGCATACACATGGTCCATATATATAGAAGATTTTAATAAACTATAAAGAAATTAGACAAAATTAAGTTAGAATGTACTTTAGCCTTGTTTGAGTGTCCAAAATAACGTTGGGCTAAGAGTTACTGTTGCTATTGGTTAGGTGACTTTAAAATTTACGGACGTTTGAAATGATTTTTACTTTTAACCAACGTGTTCTTAAGGCAAGTGC
>JAOXYD010073344.1:0-12564 GCA_028565735.1 Pinacopodium congolense
TAATTAAAAAAGAGATTGATTAAATGAGTAGTGAGCTTGGTACACAAGTGGCATTTTTATGTACACAAGTGACATTTATCATTTTAGTAAAATGACAAAAATGAGGTGGTCACCCACAGAAAAAAAAAAAAAATCAAAACCAGTTTTGAGATTGCTCGTATCTACAGGCATATACTTGAAAATATTTTTATTACCTACAAAAATATATGAAATTAATGAGAAAAATTATATAATATTTTATTTGTGACTTTCTATGTTTATTTTATATAAAATAAAAGTTATTTTTAATTATTTTTTATTTTATATAAATATAATCATAAAAAATTTGTAGAATAACATAATACTCAAAACTTTTAGATTGAAATCAAATCATGTGGATATATACACATTATAACCCTCACTGAATGACATTCGAGTGGATCCCACATGGGGCCTACCGTACCTCGATCGGTTGAAAATATTAGGGTAGTTTTGTTGACAAATGTAAAGTTGGTGTTCGAAATTGGAGTTCAAATTGGTGGTGAAAGTTCGAGTGCTTTTCATTAAAAAACGGAGGCACTTTGCCTTCTACGCTGCAAAAATAATTTAATCTTGAAGTGACATGTATATTCACATGACGTATATCATATCAATATTAATCAATCAAAAGTTAATAAAACAATATTAATGTAATTTATAGTATTCTTTAAAAATAAAAACGTAAATTAAATTATTTTAAAATATTATATTATAAAATAATATCTTATAAAATATTTAAAAAATAAATTAAAAAATTTTAAACGTTAAAAAGTAAAATGTATATTTAATATTTTTTTATAGTAATACGAAACAAAATATTGCTTTTCACATTAATTGGAAAAAATTAAAATTAATAAAATTTCTATATTAAATTAGTAAAATTATAAGTTTAAATTCTTTGTATATTTCAAAAAGAAAATGATTAAAAATAATAATTATTAACTTTTCAATTGATTTTTTAAAGGTAAAAATATTATTTTAACAATAACCCTAATATTAGCCAGTAACAAAAATTAAATTAATAAAATTTATATATTAAATTAATAAAATTATAAATTCTATTTCCTTATGCATTTCAAAAGAAAAATATTTGAAAAGAAACATTGGGCTGACATGGGACAGGTATTCACGTTTTAGTGATAATACATGCTACGTTATATGTAGAACTCACATGTCATATCAGCACACTACATCAATTGATTGATAAACCGAATAGTATTTAATAATAATTTGTATCATTTTGTAAATGTGAGAAGTTAAATTTAACAAAAAGAAAGTACTAGTTTTTACTTATACATATATGCTATATTTTATAGTAAATGAGATAGAGAGGCATAGAAAAAAAAAAAGAATTGATAAAAATGAGAGAAAAAAGTGATAAATATAATATAAAAATTTCAAAAAAATTATTTTATTTATTCAACTAAGATCAAATGTGTTCTGATTTTAAAGAGCTTTTCATTCCTGCTTTGAATTTAATATTTTTCTCTATTACTTTTTTTAGTAGTTGTCAAAATTTTAATTTTTGAAGATTATTTTATAGTTATTGCCTCTAATTGTTGATTATAGATGACTACTAATTGTATTTATTTTCTATTATAGTGAAAGATTTACTGTATGTAACTGTAATTTTTACTCTTCTAATTTAAGGTGATTTTTCACATTAAAAAAAGATATATTATATAATTGATTTCTTGAAATAATATTATATTATTTGTGGTTAAATAATTTTGAGTTTTATTCAATATTTACAAAATTGGGCTAGACCGATCGAATTGACTCTGACTAAAACCAATCAGTTTATCAGTTCAGTTTTTTATAAAAATCTCCAAATTAAACAACCTTCCGATTTTTAATTAACCAGCCTATTTAATTGGTTAAAATCAACCGGTCATCCTCTCTCTCGTGATAACATGTCGGAGCGAAGGTGTGAGACCCTTTTCCTCTTTGTCTAAAAAGGACTAAAAAGATGGATTGAAGTTGGACATTTGCATAAAAGAAGGAAGTTGTCCAGAGATTTAAACGGCACCTTCGAGGAGAGTCAAACGGCATCGTTTTAGTCCCTTGAGGCTGTCGTTTAGTGTGATTCAGTTTGGCCGAATGTGATGCATTTTGGATATTATCTCCTTATTGTTTTGGTTCTTTTTTAATGCCTAAATTTAGGACAATGTCTTAGCTATATGACCATGTTTTAGGTAAGCCATCATTCAAAGGTATAGCCAGAATGATAGTGAGAACTCATTTTCATTTTGTAAGGGGCGCGCCGGACCGCCGAAGAATAATAGGTACCTCCACCCTAGGCAGAGTTAATGAGCCGTGTAATAAGCGACCATTTCGCGCGGCTCGGGGGGCATTTGAGTCAGCCGCTGGCGCCCGACTGCGTCTTGACCCCTATCCAATTTTTGGGCCAATTCGACCTAGATAAAACCTTGGTTGGTTGAAAATTTTGATGATTAGGATCAAAGATAGTTAGAACTATCATTATGTTTAAATTTCAAATGTCTTAACTCCTCATCCAATTATATAAATCTGAAAGTTATAAATAAATGTAAAACCTTCAGACTTAAGGGTGTTGTATTGTTGTTAATTCTCTGAAATAAAGCCTTACTTTGCCTTAGAAATTCGTTAGTTCTTTCCTTTCTATATATAGTTGCTTAAAAAATTATGCATTCTTGTTCATCACAAAACACTTAGGATAGTTGTTCAAAATTTTGCTGAATCAAAAGGGGTCTTGATTGCAATTATAGGGTTTAATTATTAACATTATTGTTAGAAGAAAATCATCCTTGTAACAATTGGTATCAGAGCCATACAAAAGGATCTTTTGCAATCCAGATGGTGGGCAACTAAAACATGGAGCCAATAAGGGAAAGATTGGCTAATTAGAAGGTGTCCTAGGCACGATTCCGGAAGGAGACGTTGTACCATGTCTTGGACGTTTAGAAATCTTGGAAGAAGCCATAAAAGGTCTTCACAATGCTTTGACACTTATCCAAAATCATGATGGTGGTAGCACTTAGACAAGAATGAAAATTCCAGAACCTAAGCATTTTGATAGTGTTAGAGATGCCAAAGTGCTCGAAAATTTCCTTTGGGATATGGAACAATATTTTGAAGCAAAAAAGGTGGAAGATGGTGACAAAGTAAGGCTTACAAGCATGTATATTATGGGTGAAGGATAAGAATGGATGGAAGTCTCAATGCGAGAAGGACAAGGATTGGTGATTAGGAGACCTTGGTTCAAGAATTGAAGGACCAATCCCTTCTATGCTACACATCTTGGGTGGCAAGAGAGAAATTGAGAAAGTTATGACAAGATAGAAGTGTTTGTAACTATGTGAAGGCCTTTAGTTCACTCGTGATGGATATCAAACATATGTCTGAGGAGGACAAATTATTTAATTTCCTTTCAAGTTTGCAAAATTGGGCACAAGTGGAACTTAGAAGATAAGATGTTTAAGATTTACCAAGTGCAATTGCAGTTGCAGATAGACTGGTAGATTTGCATCCACATAAAGACAAGGAAAAGCTTACTAATGGGAATGACAATGGCAAGCACAAAGGGGAGTCATTTACTGAACAAAATGAGAAGGGAAATTCTTCTCAAAAGGCTAGACATTCCAAGGTTACTTGTTTCATTTGTAGAGGATCACATTATGCAAGGGATTGTCTAAAGAAGACCAAGTTGAATACATTATTAGCAAAAGAAGTATAAGAAGACAATGGTGAACTAGATGGTGAAATAGTTAGTGTTAATCCTTTAATGGTGATGAAGGAATTTGGAAGTGGAACTTCTAGGTTCCTTATGGAGTGATGAAAGTCATAGGAGCATGAAGGAATTCAAAGGAAAGTTTAACATGTGGCCAAAGTTTAGCAAGGAGTCTTTAGTTTCCTTCACACTTACATGGGACTATAAATGGATTTGTAGTTCCAAAGCATGGATGGCCAAATATTATTGGCGATAGACTGCCAAGTCCTATTCAGATCTCAAGGGTGAGATTACTTGGAATTTAATTATTTTCAAACATGTTTTAAGTTTTTCTTGTAAGGTATAAAAATACCACTCTTGGATAACTCTAAGGAAGAGTTAACAAAGTATGGAAATTTGATGAGGTTTTTGGTAACGAGGATATTGACTTTCTTTTAGTATTGGAGGTTTGTGAAACCCTTTTCCACTTTGTCTAAAAAGGAATAAAAAGATGGCTTGAAGTTGGACATTTCCATCAAGGAAGGAAGTTGTCAAGAGACTTAAATGGCACCTTAGAAGAGAGTCAAACGGCGCTATTTTATTCCCTTGAGACCGTCGATTAGCGTGATGCAGTTTGGCCAAATGTGATGCATTTTGGGCATTTTCTCCTTATCGTTTTGGTTCCTTTTTAATGTCTAAATTTAAGACAATGTCCTAGCTATGTGACCATGTTCTAGGTGGCCTAGATAAGACCTTGGATGGCTAGAAATTTTGATGATTAGGATCAAAGGTAGTTAAAACTATCATTATGTTTAAATGCCAAATGTCTTAACTCCTTATCCAATTGTACAAATATAAAGGCTATAAATAAATGTAAAACCTTCAAGCTTAAGCCTTAAGGGTGTTGTATTGTTGTTAATTCTCTAAAATAAATCCTTACTTTGCCTTAGAAATTCATTAGTTTTTTCATTTCTATATATAGTTGATTAAAAAATCCTGCACTCTTGTTTACCATAAAACACTTGGGATAGTTGTTAAAAATTTTGCTGAATCAAAAGGGGCCTTGATTGCAATTGCAAGGTTTAATTATTAGCATTACTCTTAGCAGAAAATCATCCCTATAACACAAGGTATCTCTACTTTTCTGGCTTCGGTATTCGCTGTTCTTCCTTATCAGATTTTTTTTCTTTTCCATCCATTTCACCTGCTTCAACCATAACACCATCTGGTGCAAATTGAGTTTCTGTTGGTGTTGCAATCTTTTATGCTCTCCAATTCATAGGCTCTTTCTTTTATGTGATTTGCTATTGCTCAGTCCATCTATTTCTATCATTATCAGTTATCAATCGTTTCGTTCTTCTAGTGAAACTTTTTATTATGTGATTCCATTTCGAGCTAACCTAGTGGCAAGTTGCAAGCTTTTTTGTTTCAAAAAGAGAGTATAGTGAAAAGGGATAAAGAGAACACAACAAAAATAAAATGCTAGAAGAAATCTAAAGAGAATCATTTGGAAGAGAGAAAAAGTTGGAAAGGGATTAGTGAACCTGAGAAACAGCAAGAGTTTGTAAATGGTAGAGAATAGGTTTTTTCTTTTTGTTACGGCAATAAAAATTGCAAGATTTTTCTTTTTTTATTTAAGTTAATAATACGAACAAATACAAACCATATTTTTAAGACTTATCTATTGAAAAAAGAAACAACTACATTTTTATTCCTTTATCTTTAACTAATTTTTCAATTAAGTCCTATAAATTTAGAATTTTCTATTTAAGTTCTATACCTTTACATTGATACTAATTTAGTCCTTCCGTCAGTTTTTATTAATGGAAGTCTGACTTGGAAGACGTGTAGGAGCCACACAATTAATTCATAAAATTGAACAATTTTATTTCAGTCCTTAATCTTTAACTAGTTTTTCAATTTAGTCCTATAAATTCAAAATTTTATATTAAAGTCATATATCTTTGCGTTTGACATCAATTCAATCCTTTCATTAGTTTCTTTTAATGAAAATCTAACATAATTGAAAAAAGAAGATATGTAAGAACCAAGTAAGTAAGAATAAATATTAAATATGCATTTTATTTTTTATTATAATATTGGATAATAAAATGATTAAATTATACGTTATTACCATGTATGAATAGATTAAGTCTAACGACTTTGATATTCCTGATATTTAGATTATCATAACATATTATTAGGCATTAATCTTGATCTATTCATACATAATTGATCTGTATAATGATTGTAAACAATTGATATCTTATAAAATCAAAAATAAAAATATTTATATAAATAAGAAAAAGGGTATTTGAGAATAATTCTAACAGTAAATCATTTATATAAGAAAAATTGTCTTCAAAATGATACTAAAATTTAGTTAAAATTTTGGTTTGAATTTACAATCGCTATAAGCTAGGACTATGTTTTTTAAAAAATGAAAATTTTTATTTTAATGAGTTAATTTAGAGTATTAAAACTTAGAAATATATTATCATTTATGATTGCAAATTTAGGAAAATACTTATGAACCTAAACATAGAAGTTGAGATATTTATTCCTAATTTAAAGAGAATTCAAATCTATTTTGAGAGGAAGTAAAAGAATAGCTCTAACTATTATGATATGCTTTGGTTGATGCTTAATAACATGTTATGATTATTTATATATCCTTAATGTCAAAATTATTTGACCTAATCTATTCATACATGGTTATAACATATAATCTAATCATTCTATTATCCAATGTTCTAATGAAAAATAAAATACATATTTAATGTTTATTCTTAATTACGTGGTTCTTATGTATTTTCTTTTTTCGATTATGTTAGATTTTTATTAATAGAAATTGACAAAACGACTGAATTAGTGTCAAATGCAAATGTATAGGACTTAAATAGAAAATTTTGAAGTTATAAAACTAAATTGGAAAACTAGCTGAAGATTAAAGTTTAAAATAAGATTGTCTAATTTTGTGAGTTAATTACGTGGTTTCTACATGTCTTCCACTTCAAACTTCCATTAATAGAATCCGAAAAAAGGATTAGATTGGTGTCAAATGCAAAAGTATAGGATTTAAATAAAATTTTTTGAAGTTATAAGTCTGAATTGAACAAATTAGTTAAAGTTAAAGGACCGAGAATATGATTGTCCCATTGAAAATTTTGTTAAGTTACCTTTTTCTTTTATTAATACAAAAATTAATGCACTTGTTTATCATTTTGATGAAAATGAAACATAACCTCATTTAAAAACACATTTTAAATTTTTGTTATTATTTTAGTATCTTTTATTAGGTTTAATTTTAACTAAAATTATTATTAATAAATATTAATAAATATCAATTTTTATTTCTATTTCAATAATATATTTAATTTTTATTATATGTTGTACTTATTTTTATAAATTTTATAATTTATTATTTTATTCCAGTACAATACCAGTTTTATAACGTATAATATCGATTGAATTTTTAAACTTTAGGCCTCTCTTTTCACCATTTAGATATTCAATCCAATTTTTAAAATATTAATTTTATTTTATTTGATAGATTTAAGCAATTTCAGATATAATTAATTTTACTTTTCTACTGTGATAATTTGATTATTAAAGAGATTTTCCTAACATTAGATTTTCATTTCCACACCTCTTTCCCTTGTCTCTTTTTACTTCCTTTAATATTCCTTGGAAGTGCTCTCCTCCCTTTACTTTGTTTAATTATATGAGACAACATTGCAATTGAGTGCTTCAACATTCAATGAAGAAATTATATTTTGCTCTTTGAAGATTCAGCTATCTATCTCCGAGCCTCGTATTCATTAAAACTACTTATGGTAAGCAAATACTATGTTTCTGAGTTAGTTGAACCCATAAATTATTAAAATTACGTAGGATAATCTCGAATGTAACAGTAAAAGTTTAATGTTTAGTTGAGTTGTGGATTGTGATTTTGTGTTGTGGTTATTATATTTTTGTATTAGTAATTATGTTTTATTTATTGATTTCTGTGTTGTATTAGTGTGTTTTCTTAATCGATTTTTGTATTTGAAAAAACAAGAAACTAAAAGTAAAAATAAAAGTTAAAGTAAACAAGGCTAAGTAAATCTACTCGTTATGTTCTTTATCGAAAAATGAAAAATGAAAATATTGGAACCCTAAAAGGGGGGAAAAAATAATGCTGATGATACTCGTATTGTTGCGTATAAATTTCAGTTTCTGAACTATTCACTCTACAAATGGTTAACCGTTAACTCGCATACTGACTTTTGGTAAGTCTGAACGTTCAACTGAAACAGGGACCAGATCAGACCAGACCACACGAGCACACGCCGACAGACCATTTCCAAGTTGGTTGCAACCAACGGATTTTGCTGCCACTTGGACTACCATAACACCATTCACACAAAACCATATTCCCTTGTCTCTTAATCTTTGTCTCGGCACCGTATTTTAAATAAATTATTTTAAGAATTAATAATTTAAAATTAAATTATAAATATGATTGAACCGATTATAAAAAAAGGTTTATCGCTTTGTTTTTAATTTTTATTATAAAAATTAATGATAAAATCTCTTTATTTTACTTTTATTTATAAATATAGTTGATAAATTTACAAAAAAAATTATAACAAAAAATTTTGATTTTTATCTTATAAATAAGTTTTGTAAACAAAATTTTTATATTGAATAATTAATATAATTTATTAACTAATACTTATTTTAAGATATATAAGAGTATTTTAGTATAGGAATTAAAATGTATTTTTATTTAGTTATCATAACTAAATTAATTTTTATGATAAATTTTAATGAAACAAATTTTTATTACAAATCTTAATTAAACAGTTTTTTTAAAATAAAAAAAATACAATAAAACTAAAAGTGATAGTAAATGGCCTTTTACCTTTTTATTTATATCATCTTAGAATTTACCTTAACCTACAAGCCGGCCGGTCATCAATATCGATATATATCTCGACTAATTTTGTTAAGAGTTTGACCAGGGAATCCTATTTCGGGTCCCCGTGCAACTCTTACGTGAGTCTCGTTTGAGATTTAAATTAATAGAGGCAAATGACAAATTTACCTCCTTTTGATTACCGAATTTACTTAAAATTTTTAAATTTTAAGTTTTAATTCTAAAACCTTAAAATTATAAACACTGAACCCTAAATCTTAAAAATGCTAAATCTTTAATCTTTAAACTCTAAATTATAAACTTGCCTGCTCACCAGATAAAAAGATCATGGAGCTCCTGAGATGTTACTAAATAGTAAATACTATTAAAAATAACTCAATTATTTTTTATTGGAATAGTAAAAGGATCCTCATATTTTGAGGGTGTGAAATTTACACGTATATATATTGAAAAATAATCGCCACAAAAGGTTGACACGCATATAAGAGATGACTATTCCTTGTGGTTCATAAATATAAAATAATTAAATTGTGGGATAGATCGCTCTCCAAAGGCTCGGACTCAAGATGAAGGCATATGTTTGATTTATGCTCACCGCATTTGTATTAGCATGAGATTAGGTGACTTTTTTTTTTTTAATGGTCCTCTCTTACATGAAAGTATTTTTTAAAATATTTTAATTCAAATTTAAAATATTATAAAAAATACTCCCCTCTTATACGAAAAGGAATTGTTAGGACTTTCAAAAAATAGGGTTACTTAATATTTTTATTTGTATTATTAATTAGTATAATTTTTATTTTCTTTACTTTCTCATTAAAAAATAATTAAATATAGTGAAGAAGAAATGTGAAAGATGCATGTGTGGGGTTGGAGTTGTAGCTCACAATCACATGGGGAAGAGACAAGAGTCATTAAATTCCAAAAAGTCAACTATCTGTGCTCTTATTATTAGAAATTTATAATATAATTCGTCTCTTTGAAAATTGAAGCGCTCATATTCATCATCTCTCTTGTTCTTTTCTTTGTTAATTAATGTTATTCATTAAATTGCCATAGTATTTTTATGTAGAAAAAGTACTAGAAATCAATAAAAATTGAGTTAGTTTTAAAAAATTGGGACTGTAATATAAGAAAATAGTGAAAATTTCGTGCATATACTACATAAGCATAATTACATTTTTCATAAAAAATTACTAACTCAAATAAGATGCAATTATACATACATTTCCGATTTTTATCCCTTTTATATTTTTTAATTATGATAAAATTTATATCGCTATTTTTTCAAATGAGTACTAAATAAATTATCGAATTGGCCATATGTTTAGGTGGAAGGTTTTGCTGTGAAACCAAAATCCTACCAGCAAATGGATTTCAACGCCGACAATTAATAAGCCCTAGCCGACAAATATAACTGAGGGGTGGGAACATGCCCACATAAGCCTTGGAATAATGGGTCTACGGTGACACATACCATGAATTGATTGTTCACCTAAAAGCTGCACAAAGCACGGACTATTTTATGCAACTTTCCTGGAATTTGACACATTTCGTCAAAGTACAAAAAGAAAAAGCAGCTCAAAGTCTAGCGGTGGTGTGAATGTATTACAAACAACGAAGAAGGGAAAAAATCTATGGATCGCGTTGTAGGTCCTCATTAAATAAAATTCACTTTTAATTAGAAATTTTTATTAAATAAAAGACTTTTGTTTAAGAATTTTAGTCAGAAAATTTCTCGACACGTCTCTATCATTTTCTCTTGATGCAGTTGCTTGTGAGTTTGAAAGTTTGATTTGTTTTTTTCACTTGATCAAATTTGTAGTTGGTAGTTGGTGAGTTTGGGTATATTCATTCTATTTATATCTTCTTTTATAGTTATTTTGTGTTTGGTTTATAGCTATTCTATTTGATATGTATAGCTGTTTGATATCTTCTGTTTTCAGATTTGGCGTGATTATTCTTTGTATATTTTATGGGTATTTGTAGTTATTTTCTTCTCCAATATGATACCTTAAATGAGAAAAGAAGGAAATGAAGACAGAAAATGAAATGAAGAACAAGAACGAAACGAAATAAGACCTTTCTTGCTCTAATTTCGGGTGAGCATCTCCCAATTTTCTCCAATAATGGAGTGAAAAAATTTGCTCTAACTAAGACTCCACTTTTTTCTCCATTCATAGATGGTATGAATTTTCTTGAATGTAGATAAACAAAAATTAAAGCAAATCCCAAAATGGCATAACTAAATAATTGTTTGGCCAATGAAGGATTTCTCGCTATTTAATGTGAAAGAATTTTTTTGTAGAAATTATTAACTTCACTATACAAGAGAGAAATTTTGACATTCTACAGAGGAAATAACATCACTGTATGGTAGAAGTTCTGTTATAATACAAGAAAGTTGTTGTTGCTATTTTCTTTATTTGGTGTTGTGCATAGAAGTATTCATCATTAATTGTACAAGAGAACTATGATTGTACAGAAAAAGAATTGTCTTTATACAGAAGAAAGACTTCACTGTGTTTCTAAGTTTTTGATATAACCTTATTGAGTATCACTTTATTTGATGAGTATTTGTAGTTGTGAACTCTTGAATTATTAAAAAACTTTTTTAGTGTACTCATTAATTTTATAGTGGATTGTTTTCTAGACTAGGTTCCATGGTTTTAACTTCTCACATTGAGAACGTTAAAAAGTTTTGATAATTTCTTGTTTGATTTATTTTGTGTATTCATATTTGCTCCTCGCAGTTTTATTCATGTAAGGAAAAATTTTATTGTTATTGTACTTGTTGCTTCTACTACCCTAACAAATGGTATCAGAGAGATGGTCATTTCCCAACAAGTGATATCAAATTGATTATTTGATTATAGTGTTTACTTAATTAAAAGATAGACCCTAATTCTAGTATAATGATTAGTTTGAATTGCACAAATTATTACAAATGGAAAGGAAAGATGAAGAACTTACTGTTTATAAAGAAAATGCATTTATCAGTTTTTGCCACATAAAGCTTGAATTTAAAAGTGATGAAAAATGACAATTTAAACACGAGATGGTTTGTGCCTTTATTAAATAGTTGGTGGATAACAATGTTTTAAATCACATTTCAAATGATTCACATGCTAAGATTTTGTAAGACAAGCTTAAATTCTTGTATGCTTAGAAAACAAGTAACAACAAAACAATTAATGAATTTGAGGTATAACTTATAAGGAACGTAGCTCTATTTTTGATCACTTGAATGAGTTTCAAGGATGTTTTGATCAATTGTTTGGTATGGATGTCAGATCTGAGAATAAGATTTTAAGACTTTTGTTGTTAAATACTTTGTTTAATTCTTGGGAGAATCTTCGTGTGATCTTAACTAGTTTTGCTTCCGATGGTATAGTAGCTATGAATTATTTGAATTCTATAATCTTGAATGAAGAAGTAAGATGCAAGACTCAAGAGAATTCTACTTCTCATTTAAGTTTTTGGTTACTGAAAATAAAGGGAAGGGTAAGGAAAGACGCTAAGGGCAAAATAATAGAGGGAAGAGTAAGGATAGAAACGAATCAAAGTCAAAGTACAAAGATTTTGAGTGTCAACATTGTTGTAAGAAATGACATATCAACAGTTTTTGTTTTAATCTTAAAAGGGAGAATAAAGTTAATATAGATAAGCAAGAGAAGAAAGATCATGGTAGTAATGATCGTATTACCACTACTATTACAGAAGATCTTGTGTCTGTTCGTAGTAAGAACATGATTAATGTTGCCTATGATAAGTCTAGTTGGATTGTTAACAGTGGTGCCTATTTCCATATAATATCAAAGGAGTCATTCATATCTTATAATAAAGGGGCAAAAAGTGCAATTTAGCCCTTAACTTTTCTAAAAAGATTTAAATTACCCCTTAACATTTTTTAAGATATCACTTTTCCCTTTAACGT
>JAOXYD010073365.1:0-12563 GCA_028565735.1 Pinacopodium congolense
TGAAAGAGAACATAAAAGAGAAATCCTAAAATATGACTTACTACCTAGTTAATTACTTATAATTATTACTATATATATAACCCCCTTAGGTTTATGAGTTTATTAGGGGATGAATGGTCCAATTGTGCTTGAGCCATACGTTGGATCACACTTCCAGAAAGTATATAGCCTTGTTCTCAACCCACATTATTCATCTATCTTGCTTGTCAATGGTAGTTTGATCAATTCACAATAATATTGTTAAAGATATTTGTTAATCTATTGACTTTAACTAGAACTATAATGGTAGTTCATTTGGTCAAAAATAGCATCATTAAAAACAGTGGTTGATCTTCTGGAGAAAACATCCACACTTTGTCATTTTTCATACAAAACTCCTTATTTAAAAATGAACCTACATTTTAAACAAAAATAAACATAAATAAGGTATTTTCTTATCAATATGGGGATGAAAACACATCAAATCATACCTCTATCACACTTGCTAATTTGTTCTTTTTATATTTTTTACATTATTAATCATTTTTTAAATTAAGTATAATGTTCTTATTTATTAGTATTTTATATATTAACATGCTTAAAACTCAACACTTGTGGTATTTAAAATGGAGTACGACTTTATATATTATCAAAGAATTTTTATTTATTCAATTTTTAAAATATTATTTTTTAATCTAGTATTTTTTTAAAGGATAATAATGAAAATTAGATTCGAGACCTAATGATTTACATTATATAGATCTGATTCCAACTAGAATTTCTAAAAACTTAAATTGACGTTTTATATTCCAAACAAAAAACATTTAAAAAAGGAAGTAAGCCTTAATAAAATAATGGAAAAATAAAATTAATGAAAATGTCATAAAAACATTTAAAAATAAGGGATGGCAGTCAAATGCATGCTAAGTATAAGGGATAAAATAGGGAGATTTATTAGCATTCTTTAGACATGCCTATTATACAAAAGAGAGAGGGAATCAATTGATCATATACTCTTTAAACATGCATACACCAAAAGAATGTGGTTGTAAGTTCTTTAGCTTTGCTACCTATAAGAAATAGAAATAGATTGGATGGGAGTATTTGAATGGTTAAGCAATTATAAAGCGATATGTGCAGGAGATAAAAAAAATCTTTATAGAATCTCCTGGAGCTATGTCATATATCATCTATGGATGGAAAGAAATAGGAGAGCTTTCAAGGATAGGAGCAAGGGAGAGAAGAGCTGAGTAATTTCATTATAAATAAAATTAGAGAGCATGTAGTGAGCCAATAAATACATGGTAAGTTCATTAGTAACATCTGATCCAAATGGAGACTACCAAGTGAAGAGGAGTGAAGGTAATACTAACTACAAGATAGTTCCTATAGTCAGTAGTAAAATAATGGCATCTCCAAGCTTAAACCAGGTGGGGGATGATTAGAGGGAGCATCAAGAGAAGAATGAATACAATGGCATAGAACTTGCAGCTATTATAAGCTTATAGCCATAATTGTTTAGGATAGATGACTAGTTAATGAGAAAGCATAACTTTGGTTGTATAGAATTTATTGATTGTATTTATTTTCTATTCCTAAGGAGGTGGTTCACCAAATGTTTGGAAGTTCCTCTATTCAATCCTTTTCCTTCTTCTAGTTTTTGGATCTCTCATTCATACACATCTTTATGTGCTCTTTTATTTATAAACTTTATTATTTATTTGAGAGTTTGATATTGAATTATATTAGCGTTCCATATCATCATCATACTTGAATTTTCTTAAGCTGCAATTCTTAAGTTGCATTTCTAACATGTATACTAAATTCATTAACATTATTAATGCTTTCTTAAGATTAGGTTAAACATATGCTAACATTGAATTAGAAAGAAAATTATTAAGGTCCCTTTCAAAGATTTAGTAAGCCAAGCTGACTGTTATCAAAAAAGTAAAGGACTTAGATGTTTTACCATTAGAGGAACTCGTTAAATCTCTTCTCACATACCAAATGAGGAATTACTATAACAAACGATGGCTCCTAAGAGAAAAAACTTGGTTTTCAAGGTTTTAATAGCATAATCAAATGATGATGAAATATTTTCAAATGAAAGTGATGAAGAAGAAAATTTTCTTTATAAGAAATTCAAGATGTGCTTAAGAAGAAAGAAGTTTTTTTAAGACAATATTTCAAGGGAGGTAAAATTGTTGTTTAACATAAATTATCTAACATCACTGACTTTGAATATAGGACACCAGCCATATGAAATCCCAATGTTTTTTCCTCAATGAAAATGATAATTATGAGAAAAATGACTAGATAATGACAATTATGAGAAAAATGACTAAGGAGAAGGAAGGAAATAAGAAAAAGAAGGCTCTCAAAGCAAAAACCAGGCATGTACAAGTGATTTTGAAAGTGAGAAATTGGAAAGAGAAGTAACTCATATTTATTTTATGACTAATGATGATGATGAGGTATTTCTTTTAATTCCAAATGTTTTATAATTATAGTGATGTTGATTTGTCCTATGAAGAGTCAATTTTAAGTCTTAAGATCATGAACATGAAAGGGAAGAAATGATCTTTCAAACTTAATAGGACTCAAAAGCATTTAGAGGTTTACGTAAATGAAAATGAAAAGATAAAAAATGAATTACATTGCATCAAAGCATCAAATATTGTGAATAGTGATGATAATGATAACTTAGATGCATATAAGAGAATGAGATATTGGAAAAGGTTATCAATGTTCTCAAATAATTATTAGCCAAATTCATTGAAGTAAGCAAAACTTAAAGAATACATTAGGAGTACAAAAGCTCCAATAATAGGTATGGGATTAGATACACTTATAGTAGTGCTTCTAATACTAAAACTACATTTGTAAAGAACAAAAAATTGTATAATGAGGAGTCTTTGCCTAAGATAGAAAATGAGCAAGGTGCACCATCATTTAAATGTCCACATGCGTCATCTTCCAAATCTTATTCTAAAGGCTAGTCTTATACATTCATAAATGGTTCTTAATCAAGACCTAAAATTCAAAACTACAAAGGTAAGAATAGGAACAAATTATATATATATATATATATATATATAAGAAGTCTCATTCATTTAGGATTCATCTCAAACAAAATGGCATTGTACATATTTTCAACCTATATATACATTACTACAAACTAACAAAACATACATTGTACACATCCAAGGTATTAGCACTATCCCAAGGCGACAATTAATTCCCATGACACATAAAGAGACCTAAAAATGCATATTTTCATAAAAAAAACATAGGTATAATTCCTATTATACTTAAAGTAGACCTAAAAATGCATATTTTCACAAAACCTATAGGTTTTATTAATCATGGCACTAGTTCGTACAATGCATGTATGATATGTCATTTTATGGTGATCATGAGCATAGTGATAGGTTTTGGTTTGTGAAATAAAGATTATTAAGCAATCTTTTAAGACCAAGTTAGTTAGGTATCTAAAACACATTGACTACTTTGTTTTGTACTTCTCAAAGCATAAGAAAGCATTATATCATCATGTCTTCCATTAAAACCTAAAAAAGTTTATAAACTATGCTCTTATGGTTCCTTCTCTTATGGCACTAATACTTTCAATTCCCATCATATGAGATGCTGTTTTTATTATGATTACGGAAATTTTTATATTTTTCTTTAAAAATAATTTTTAAGTAAACCTAAAGAAGATATATAAGTTGAAAATGATTTAAGAACTAACCCCCAAAGACTTAAATTTATATTGGTACTTAGAATAAATTGATTTCTTTTATTTATAGTTTAATATTAATTAGCATCAAATAGATATAAAATTTAGGATTTGGTAATGTTATGTCCCAAAATTATTTTTAAAAGAAAAATCACAAAGGGTTCTCACAAACCAGGCAACCATATTATTAAACCAAATGAGACAGAAAATGAGGTAATAATAGTGATAAATAAAGAAGGGACACACTTGCATTTATATACATAAAGAAGGGACACATTTGCATTCATACTAATAAAGTTTGAGAATATTGACTTGACATACAATTTTTTTGGGAGAAAGCATTATTACATATACTTAGAGAGAGAAAGATAAATTGATATTTGAAATTGGTACACGAGAATTATAAGAATTTCTATTTTGATTTTATAAAATCCTTTATGTGTATTTTTTTCTTATATGATAGAGTTTTTAAAACGAGGAGGAAAGTTATTTATTTTTCCCCTTTCGATTTTATAAATACTTTGCATATATTCTTTGCCATATGATATAGTTTTTTCAAAAGGATAAGGGAAGTTATTTATTTTTTTTCCTTTTGATTCTTATAGACTTATATATATTATCTAATGATGATATCAAAACATGATCATTTCTAGATAGATGAATTAAGGGGGAATGCCTATTATGTAAGCCCTATGGCACTCAAGAGGGGAGGGGGATGAATTAAGTATTTAAAAATTTCTTTTTAAATTAACAACCTAAGCTACTTAAATCAAATCCAACTACATGGAATCTTTAAATAGATCTTATATCAATGTTTATGCCAAATAAACTAAATTCAAGTAACTATAAATCAAACTTCAAATGCATAAGATCAAAGAGGTGAGTGAATACACAAGGATTTATAGAGGTTGGACTAACTCACTTTAGCCTATGTTCTTTCCCAATAATGATGTTGGAATTTTCACTAACACAAATCTTCTTTAGGATGAAAAAAACCCTTACAACAATATTCTTTACGTAAAAGGATCCAAGAGCAACTCTACAATCATATTTAGGGGTGAAGAGTAACCTAAATATAATCTTATTTTTCAAGAGTCAAGAGGAACCCAATACAATAATCTTCTTTTATAAGGGTAAAAAGGAACCCATTTAACTAATACCAAAATCACTATCTTAGTTTCATAAACAAGCTCTACAATAAATCTCCAAAATCAAGCTTTGAAATCTCAACACAATGATATACAAATCAATTCACTAGGTTGATCAAAATTGATGAAAAAAGGGACTTAAAATGTAACTAATGCAAACACAATATTCAACACATTCTCTAGTGCTTATTCAATTCATAACCATCATAAATCAATCCTAATTTCATTAAAAAACTAAAAAAAACTTCAATATCCTTTATTAAAATTCAAGACCAATCTTTTTCAATACCACAATTAACAACTCAACAGATATTAAAACCCATAAGAACACACAAAACACTTTTAATGGTGTTTCACTTAAAGCTCAAAAATCAAATGTATATGATGCTTTTACGAATGAAAAATCTAAACAATAGGTGTTTTAAAAGCCTAATAAACCAGAAAATATGGATTTAAATAATGAGAACTAAGATTTATACTAGAAATAAGAAGATTACTCAAAGAAAAATCAAGAACATGTGAAAGATGGAGTATAGTCACTTTAAAAACTCAAAACTCTCTTAAAATGGCATAAGAAATGAAACAAATGTATTAAAACTCTTGTTGCAGTTTTTCTTGGGGTAAAAGAGACATTAGTTGAGTTTACTAGTTGCTGGAGGAAAGAAATCATGGATTTTATAGAAAAGAAAATAGTTATCATTCGTACAACTCGCTAACCACTCCATTAATCGAGCACATTGATATATTGGTGTCCTTTTCTATTCGACCAGTTGCTGCTATATCAGCATAATATAACTATAAATTTCTTTTAAACTAATTTCAATTCATTTATTTTAATTCTAGTTCAATTTAAACAAATTATAAAACATCTCCTAAGTGAATTTGAACACCGAGACATGATAATTGAGATAAAAAACACAAATTGCCTTAGTTTATTACCAATTTAAGCATACCTTGAAACTTTTGGTTCTAAAACCAATTTTAAGGTTGTTTCAATTTCAAAAATATTTTAATTTATTCAAACATAAAGTTTGCCTTAGATATTGAAAATTTTCACTTTAAATAACTTTAAACCTTTTAAAAAATTCCTAAAACTTTCCTAACCAATTCAAAAATATTTTTCACACACAAAATTGACTCAAACACATTCAAACCGACTTAAGCAACTTCAAACAATGTTTTAAACCACTTACACCATAAAGAGAAATAGTCTAAATATAATTCACACAATTTCCTCTTAATTATGAAACTTTATACTAATATGACATTCTAAATCAATTATTTTTATGTATAAGTCAAAAATAAATTTAACCAAATTATGAGTCCTAGACCAAAATTCTAAACACAAATGCTCATGCAAATAGAACACACAAAAGGGGGCCCTTTCAAGCATTAGTAAATATCAAAGTTAACTTGCAACTAAAAGTGCAATTCTAAACATATTGCATCTTCTTCTTCTTCTCTTGATCTTCATTCTTGACTTAATCTTCATACTTGATATTTATTCTGATGTTTGCTTTTATTTGCTTCACTTAAAAAAATTACTCCTTTAGACTTCATGATGCGTGATGAATGTGCATAAGTTTTAATTAAAATTTTCCAAGAAATAAAGTGTAATATAACTAAGGTGAGTCCAGGGTCTAATCCACAGGGATTACTATTACTAGTAAGTATCTATTTAAACTATCTAGCTTAAAAAAATGAAAATTGGTTGTTGATTTAATAATTAGAATTCAATGAACAATTAAAAATAAACTGCTTAAACAAACTCACAAAGGATAAAACTTAGTGATCAAATTAGAATTCAGGTAATTAATCCCTCTAGAATGTATACATATTTATCATTAATCTTAATTTAACTTAATTTTCAAATTTATTAGACCGTAGATTCCCCAATGTAAACTACATTCTCTCTCAAGTTATGTAATCCTATTCAAGTTAATGTACCAGAAGAAAGTTCCCTCTATCCTAACTTATTAGTTGAATGCATTACCTCGAATAACAAAATATTCGGTCTACTAATGCTCTCTAGTCGGTCGATCGATCTCTTTGTTAGGTTGACCGATGCCTTCTAATCTGTTGATCGAACAAATTGATAGGGCAAAATAAAAAAGAGAAAAATGACATCTTTTATTGGATTTTAATCTAATGAGGCACTATAAAAAGGGCAATAGAATGTAGGGGAAGGGGTAGCTTATTATTTTCGTTTCCAGCTGTCATTCCTTAATGTTCATCTTATATTTTTCTTCTTATTTTAGGTTTAGGTTAAGTTTTATTGTTGTTTCTTTTCAATATCTTTAGCTTTCATATTTCTTTATTTTTTTCTTCTTGTTTAATCATTTTTGTGTTGTATTTCATTGCTCCATTTGATTCTTTATTGTTCTTTCTTTTAGACATTGTTTTTTTATATATGGAATGCTTTGTTTATATTAATATAATTGTGTTTCCTTTAATTTCTAACCTTTTCTCTTTATTCATTTGTTGTGTTCCACATTTATGTTCTTTTTTAATGTATTTTTAAGTTGGGTTTTATGTTTATTTTAGTATGTTACCTTAGGTTCTTACGGGTTGGAAGATGTTAAAGGGATAATGGTTTTGTAATTGTGAGAATTGATTAAGAATCAATTGGGTATTGTGATTAAGATTAAGGTAGAATTGGAATTTTGGTTAAATGACAGGAATTATGGATTAATACATAAGATTGATCGTCCTAGGTATAATTTCTAGTTCAATTGTTAGAAATGAGCTTGTAATACATAATAGTCTTAGTGCTTTCTTGCACGTAGTAATAGGTTAATTGGTTTTGTTAGTGAACTTTACCAATTAATTTAGGATCCCAATTATCTAAGATACACAATCTAAGCTTGCGAGATTGTGACTTAAGTTAGTTATTCCTTGGATTGTTATTGTTGCAGTGCTATTAAATCTGGAGAGCTTGTTCTAGGTTGAAGTGCAGTTAAAGATATCTTCAGAAGTTGCTAAATTTATTTAAACTAGGAGGCACTTAAGACCTAAGAGCTTTTTTGTGACTATAGGCTAACAACTTAAGCTAATCATAATTTATATATTTTAATGATCAATTATAAATCCTGAATCCTAGATATATCTTTTTCCCACTTTTGTGTTATCGTTATTTGTTTCCTGTCTTTCGTTTGGTTTTTGTTTATTGTCTTTTCTAGTGTCTTTGCATCTAGGGGCTTTATTTTCTTTTAGTGCAACGTTAGGAATAGCTTATAAGCATAGCTAGGTTTATGTGGGATCGACCCTTACTTGCTCTACTAAATAGTTTGTTAGATTAGTTAGGTATTTTTATTATTTAGTGGTCTGTGACAAATCTATTGTGTTGTCTTTGTTTTTGTTTTTGTTTTTTGTTTTTTGTTTTTGTTTATTGCGGTCATCTTTTCTTCTGTTTGTTTTATAGTATATCTTTTTCAAAATTTGAAAATCTTTAAATGACATGGCTCATTATCAATATACTTTTAATTTTGATCTTTCTTACTATCCTTATTCTGATAATGAGTTTTAATATCTTGTTACTTCTAGGTTGGAGCATCAAGTGGCAAATTTCACATCCTTATCCGCGCACGTAATGATGGTTAAGGAACAAGCTAAGATATGCGATGTTTGTTCCTTTTTAGGTTATCCTACTTGTACATGTGTCATATTATAAGACCAGCCCAGGTTCGATTATTTACCGTACTATTACAACTAGTCATGCTTCCAACCCTTGTCTTCACCTCCACATCATAACCACAAGCTAATGGGATGTCCTTAGAGGAGATTGACAAAGTTTGGCGATGAGTACTCTTTAATTTCAATAAGAAACAAGGAGTAGCTTGAAAAAAATTAGAAGATCAAGTGAGCCAGTTAGCGGAGGTGATAAGAAGCATAGATGTCCAAGTATCTTCAAGCATGCTTATCTAACCAGAGGGAGAAATAAAGGAGGAGGTGGGTGAAGTTTCATTTGAGTGTGGAGATCAATGGGAGAACTCAAAAGCAAAAGAGGAAGAGCATGAGTAGTTAGGAGAGGAAGAGGCATTAGCTTAAGAAATGAAGGAGGATGCGTAACCTCCTAAGGTAAGTGATACATTTCATGTTATTTCTAATTGAATTTCACTTTCTTTTCTTAGCAGTTGGAAGAAAGAAGAAGAAGAAGAGAGGAGGAGCAAGCAAGATTAATAAGAAGTGAAGTTTTTGGAAGAGTTATAGGTGAGCAAACTGTATGGCAAATGTGGCAAATAGGATGAAGAGTCTCCACACCAATTGGCACTATTATTACAAAGACCATTATAGGAGAAGGGAGATGTGCATACCAGGGAGTGAACCTTGAACTTTGATGGTGAGACGATGGGGTTTTATGCCTTCAAAGCTATATGACATCCAGATTCTAAGACTATTTCGACAGAAGCTACTCCAGGCTCATCCATGAGTTTTAGCATGTTTCTTGTAGAGTTTAAGTATCCATTTGATAATGGATAGTGTAAGTATCAAGGGTCGAGCTTAAGACAAAAAACAAGCTCTTGTTTGGAGGCAACCCAACCTTTCTCTTTAGTTTTTGTGTCTTTTCTTTTTGGTTAAATAAGTTTTTAATTGCTTTAGTTTGAGTGATTTTGTGTTTTGTTTTGTAGGAGCTAAAAGTGGGAGTGAAAATGGCTGGCTATCTCTCCTTTAAGCACTTCATGAATTGCCTCATCAAGGGAGCACTTCTTGTTCCATCCTCTTTATGCTTTTCTGTTATTTTAGGACATTGAGGACAATGTCCATTATAAATGTGGGGTGGGGCAAGTTTAAAATTTTTGCACATTTGAATTATTGTGAATTTGATGGTGATGATTTGAATGTATTAGTTTGACATAATTTTAATCTTTTAATTGTGGTAATTAAAGGAAATGATGCTTTTAATTTGAGGATCTTTGCTCAACTGTTTAAATGATGCTAACTTTTTCATTTTTCCCTTTTCTTTTGAGTGCTCTGCATTTATTTAATGACACATTTGTATAATATTTAATGTTAAAGTTTATTTTGTATAGTTTTCCATATGAATGTGAAATGGAATATATAAAATAAAGTGTCAAAAGAGAAAGAAAGAAAAAGAAGAAGAAAGAAAACAAGAAAAGAAAAAGAAGAAAGAAAAGTGTTCTTGTTGTTATATTATTGAAAGCATCTTTATTTTTGGGTCGTTGAATAAAAAGCATCTCTGTTTTGTGTTGTCGTGTGTGTTGAGCAATTTTCCCTTCTTTAGCTTCAACGCAATGTAAACTTGCGATTATGAGTGGTGTTTTTAGCCATTTGAAATAGTGATATCACCTAGTAACTGGAGGTGTTCACAACAAGTGTTCACCTTTGCATCAAAAAGTTAGATGATCTCTCAAACAAACATTGCTCAAATCTTAAATTGTATCGTGCTTTCATTTGTATTTGATTTTTTAAAGTATCCTTGACTAGTTTATGTGATAATCTATGCAAAATGGCTTAAATGTTGGATATTATGCATATTAGGTTACTTTTTGATTAATTGTGTGCTTTGCTTGTGATTAACTTGTTTTTTTTATCATGATAGAGTTGAAATTTGTGAATAGGATTAAAGTCATCGATTGATTTCTATTGAATTCAATTAACTATTAACTCTTCATTTGGATTGATTGAGTAAAGCATTTAAGTCATTACTTGAGGATAAGCAATAGTTCAAGTGTGAGGATATTTGATGGGGTTGAATTATCTTAAGTTTCATATGCGTTTTAATGTGAATTCAACCCTATTTTCATGTTTAAATGCCTAAATTGTGTTTGTTTTAAGCTTACATGTAGGTTTAGTCTTTGAAACACAATTTATGGCTAAAAAGGAGCAAATTGGAGTAAAGACGAAGTTATTGAAAGAACAGAATGTTTGGTCGACTGATGCTCTTTGGTCGATCGATCAATCTCTCTATTAGGTTGACTGATGCCATTTAATTAGTTGACCGAACAAAGTGATAGTGTAAAGAAATGACATCTTTTGTCAGATTTTAACCTAAAGAGGCACTATAAAAGGGGTAATAGAATCGATGAGAAGGGGAGCGACTTATTATTTTCATTTCCAACCGTCATTCCTTAGTTTTCATCTTAGAATTTTCTTCTTGTTTTAGGTTTTAGGTTAAATTTTATTGTTATTTTGTTTCAATCTCTTTAGCTTTCATCTTTCATTGTTGTTTTCTTCTTGTTTAATCATTTTTGTGTTGTATTTCGTTGTTCTGCTTTATTCTTTGTTGTGCTTTCTTTTGGACATTGTTGTTTATGCATGGAATGCTTTGTTTATGTTAATATAATTGTGTTTCCTTTAATTTCTAGACTTATTCTCTTTATTCATTTGTTGTGTTATACATTTATGTTCTGTTTTTTGTATTTTCAAGTTGGGTTTTGTGTTTATTTTAGTATGATAACTTAAGTTCTTGGGGTCGAAAGATATTAAAGGATAATGGTTTCGTAATTATGAGACTTGATTAGGAATCATTTAGGTATTGTTATTAGGGCGAAAGTTGAATTGGAATTCTGGTTAAATAACAGGAGTTAGGGATTAATACATATGATTGATCACTTTAGATATAATTTCTAGTTTAATTGCTAAGAATGAGCTTGTGATACATGATAATCCTAGTAATTTCTGCAAGTAGCAATAGGTTAATTAGTTTTTGTCAGTGAACTTAACTAATTAATCTAGGATCCCAATTTTTTAAGTTACATAATCCGAAATTACGAGATTGTGGCTTAAGTTAGCTGTTTCTTAGTATGTTAATGCTATTGTGTCATAAAATCTAGAGAGCTTATTCTCAGTTAGGGTAATTAGAAATATTTTCAAAACTTGTTGAATTTATCTATACTAAGAGAAACTGAGGATGCAAGAGTTTGTTTGTATGTATAGGCTAACATCTTAGGCTAATCATAATTTATATATTGATTGCAGTTGGCCACATACAAAATTAACTCAAATTAATCTATCTATCAATGCACAATTTAACAATTAATTTAAGACTAACTTTTAGCAAGTGTATTGGTCAAATCAAGGAATAAAGTAGATTATATTTAAAACTCTGAGTATCGATCTCACGAGGAAGTTTATAGGATGTAAATACTAGGTTTATCAGATTAAAATTATCTAGAGAACACTCATCTTTATGATTTTAAGAAAATAAATAACTAAAAGCTAATATAAAATTCCTAGAAAAATTCCAATATATTGTAAAAAAGCTAAAAATTGCTTTTCCTAAATTATTCAGTTAAGCTTTAGTAGTTGATGATTTAATTGATGGATCAGTGAAGCTTAATCTAGGGTCTTCTCTAACTCAAGGCAGCGCTATGGTTAAGACACTGACTTATCTCTATTGGTCCTATCTTAGGGTTTCGTTATGCCTCAGAATTAGGTAATTGGCTTAAAGCTTATGAAGTCTATTCCTAAATTATCCTAATATAAGATTAGCACCCCCATGATCAACCAATCTTTGATTAGTTCATTGATTTAAACCACATTGTTTGTGGACTTTTCTAATAACCTACATAGAGACTGTCAGATCCTAGATTATTTGAAGGCAATATCCTAAGTGATCAATTTAGGACAGCCATTAAGCATTCAATAAACAAAGATTACTTCACTAATCATGCATTAATCATAAATTAACATAATTAACCATCCATAAACACATTAAGCATAATAACTTAACTGAA
>JAOXYD010073376.1:0-12562 GCA_028565735.1 Pinacopodium congolense
GTTTTTGCTCCAATCTTCATCATTAAGCTCCACTCTGCAAATCAAACATTATAGGGCATCAATTAAACAATTAAACATTGATTTAGGGGGGTCATAATTCACCAAATTAAACATGAAAATCATATCAATTTGACCCCTATCAATAGGCCTAATAAGGGAAAAAGTATATCCATAAGCTCCATCTAAAACAATGTCCCATCTTGTATAAACACTTATAATCCAATGGTTTTATATCACAAACAACTGTGGCGATAGTATTTTCAATATCGAAGACTCTTCTATTAATAGCAAGTTAAGTGATGCATGAGCCTAATATTAAAGCTTGATTTTGCTTTTGCAAGATGGAATTTATTTGAGTTAGCATCCAAAAACCCCAAGTAAGAGAAACATGATTTTCTATGCACCATAAAAAGAAAAATTCAGCTTTAGACGGTATACCAATAATTTTTCTATGACTAGAAAAATTGTAAACCAGAAAATGATGCATATATTTCAAAGGTGGTTTGTGAAGGAAAGAACTATTGAATCTGCAAGGGTTATATTTTTCAAAATCAATAGACTATTTTGACCGCAATGCATATATATCAAATTCAGGCATATAATCACAATAACTATTTAAAAATGCATCACTTTTACCCATAGGTTTATTCACAAAATCTATTTTGGCACAGAAGGTATTAATAGAAAATGAAACCCACTTATTCATAAGTCTATATTCTATCTTACTAGGTGTAATCAAGCTAAAATTTGGTTAATGTAATTTGAAAAGAAAAGTTGCATGAAATTCCCTGATCAGTTCCACATATATCGAATATTAATATATTGAAGCTGCCCATTTTATCCATATAATGCCCAATTTTAGAACATCAATGCAAAGGGTCTAAGGTTTTAGCATGTATATACTTACAAAGACTGATATGCCTATCACAAAAATTTTCAAAGATGTCTTTATCAATTTTTTGATTAAATGAATTGTATTTATCAACTTTCAGCTATAGTCTATTATTGAAAATAAAATCTTTATCTTTTCTGGTTTAGCTATGAGGTGTGAGAATAATGTCACCACTTTCTATTGTAACTTCCACGTTCGTTCCTTCTATCACTGTCACTTATTCTGCATCTTGTGAGTCCTACATTTTTGCTGCTTTTTTTATGTGGCTAAAAACTATTTGTATAAGATGAATTAGAGTCCTCCATGACTACAAGTGGTTGTGAAGTTGGTGATAATGATGGAGAATCTACAAAAGAGAGTGGCGATGGACTGTTTTTAATGTTTAAGGGATTAGCGAAAGAAAAATGTTAACTGTATTGGTGTGGTAGCATTGGTAGATTGAGACTGTTTAAGCATTGAGGAGGCATTTTTATTAGGGGTTGGACTGGTGATTACACCGGTCATATATAAAATTAGCTCAAATTACTCTATCTTTTAAGGCATAAATTTACATTTAATTCGAGACTAACTTTTTGACAAATATATCGGTCGCAATAAGTAATATAACAGAGTATATTTAAGACTCTGAATGTCGATCCTACAAGGACGATGAATTTATGATGTAAGTACTAGGTCAATCAGGTTACAATTATCTAGAGAATTATGGCTTTGTAAATTAAGAAATAAAAATAAAACTAATTTAGAAAGTTTAAAAAACTTCCAATTAATTGTAAAAAAGTTTAGGTTGTTTTTTCCTAAATTATTCAATTACAACTTTGTTGGTTAATGATTTAATTGATGGATTAGTATGTCTAATTTAGGGTATCTTCACTAAATCAAGTTAGTGCTATGGTTAAGACACCGGCTTATCTCTATTGGTCATATCTTGAAGTTTGATTATGCTTCAGACTTAGGTAATAAGCTTAAGGCTTAGGAAGTTTAATCCTAAATTTCCCTAATTCAAGACTAGCATCCTCATGATTAATCAAGTCTTTGGTTATTTCACTAATTTAAACCATATTTTTTATTGATTTGTCTAATAACCTAGTTAGAGATTATCGGATCCTAGATTATCTAATGGCAATATCTTAAGTGATCAGTTTAGGATAAGCATCAAGCATGCAAATAAACATATATTAACTTGCTAATCATGTATTAATCATAAATTAACACATTTAACCATCAATCAAACATATTTAACAACCCAGCTAAACTGAGAATTAACATTAAGCACAGAAATTAATAAAAAATCACAAGATAATTAACCTAATCAACAATGCTTTGATTCATTTAAAATAATAAAAATAATACAAGAAATTAAGAGTTTATAATGAACCAAATCACAACCCCAGATGGTTATCTAACTTTGAACAACGTGATTATAGTTGCTGGAATCCACAAACAACCTAAAAATTCATATTAAAAAAGGTTGAAAAGAAAAACAACCTAAACTACTTAATCTAAAAACTAACATAACTAAAGTGTTTTTTTATCCTAAATATGATGCTTTAGACATCTAGGAAGGCCTCTTATTTGTAGGGGAGAGGTTGCTGCAAGTGGAGGAAGAAGACAGTTGCAAATGCTAAAGATTTATGTCAGAAAAATGCGTCTGTCAATGATCAATGGCAGGTGCACCGATCCACAACGGCAAGCTATAGACCACTATTGATAGACGAATATTGACTCCTTCACCTTGGGTCTGTTCATCCTTCAATGATGGACTAGGCATCCTTCACCTTAGATCTATTCATCCTTTAACTGTGGGCTACGCATCTTTCACCTTAGGGTAGCCATACCCACATTGATGGTCCAAATTTGTATCTTGATGTTTTTTGTACATTTTCTCCATTTTTCACATTCAATTGCAAATTAAACATTCCTAAACATAAATTAAACATTTAAACACTTAAATAAGGATATATTGATATCAAATAACAACTAAAAATACTATGAATTTAACTCCTAACAACTGGATAGGTGGTGTGGTTTACTATAATTTCTCTAAGACAAGGTGGCTAAGTGATTTAGGGACAGTAATTAGGATCATAGTGGATGGCTTGGTATTTGAACTAGTGGGCTATTGTATGTTTTGGTAGCTATGGAGGGTGGGGTATAGTTTTTCGAGTGGCTAGCTTGGAAAGGGGTGCATTGCTTGGGTGGGTTGGTGGCTTTGAATGGGGATTTTAGTCTGAGAGGAAGGGGGTGTAGGTGGTGGTTTAGGATTAGGAAATTTAAGGGGAAAAAAAACAAGAGAGGGAGGGGGCAAGAAACATTGTTAGTTTGGTTTCTTTTTTTGAAAAATAATTAGAAATAAATACAAATAATTTAAAATTAAATTAAAACAAAATTTTTTTACAATAGAGAATAAAAGTAAATTTAAATCAAATTTAAATAAATAAGAAAAAGGAAAAGCGGGGCTAGAAATAACGTTAACACTTGTTTTTTTAAATAAAAAATAAAGAAAATAATAATAATAATAATAATAATAGTAGTAGTAATAATAGTAATAATAAATTAAAATGAAAAAAGTTAAAATAAAATAAAATTTTAGGTGGTTTTCAAGACTTGCTTCGAATAAACTGGCTTAACCAATTTAAATTTTTCTGGAATTTTAATCTGTAAATTCTCACAATAAAGTTTCAATTGCTGCCTATTAACTTTGAACATTTTAAAAGTGTCTAAACTTTGAATTTTTACTATACCATGTGAGAAAATATTAGTAATAACAAATGAATCTATTTAATGAGATCGTAATCTTTTAGGAAAAAGCTTTAGTTTAGCGTGATAAAGAAGGAATTTTTAACCTAAGAAAATTTATGTTCTAGTTAAATTTTTTATGTGAAAGGTCTTAATCCTTTCTTTATAAAGTTTATTACTCTCATAAACATCATTACATATCTCTTCCAATTCTTACAATTGTAATTTTTGATTATTTTCAACTTCAATTAAATTTAAATTGCATTGTTTGATAGCTCAGTAAGTCTTATGTTCTAAATCTATAGGAAATGATAAGGTTATTTAAATACTAACCTGTATGGCTAAATACTAATAGCATTCTTATATGTTGTCTTGTATACCTATAGTGCATCCTCTATATGCAAACTCTAATATTTCTTCTTAAAATAACCACTTTTTCTAAAATTGATTTGATTTACCTATTATAAACCTTCACTCATCCAGTTGTCTATGAATGATAAATTGTTGAAGTTCGTTGTGTAAAGCCATATTTCTTAAGTAAAGCCATATTTCTTAAGTAAAGCCACAATAATTTTTTTTTAATTTTGAGCTCTGCAATTACTGATTATTACTCTAGGCACTTCAAATTTGACAAAAATATTAGATTTAACAAAATTGACAACAACTTTAGCATTATCAATATGAGTAGCCTTAGCTTCAACCTATTTTGAAACATAATCCACAATGATAAGAATATATGTCTTATGAAAAGGTGAAGAAAAATGGTCAACAAAATCAATTACCCCTACATCAAAATTTCACATACCAAGATATTCGTTAATGAAATTTGGTCTTTTGGTCCTAAACCACCTATTTTTTTAGCATTGATCACAAGACTTACAAAACATATAAGTATCATAAAATAGTTTAGGCTAAAACAAACCACATTCAAGTACCTTATGAGCCATTCTTTTGGGACCAAACTATCCACCATATTCAAAAGAATGGAAAAAGTTTAATATAGATGGAATTTCATCATTAGACACACATCTCCTAATAATTTGATCAGAATAATATTTAAATAAATGTGGTTCATCCTATGGATAGTATTTAGCCTCTCTTTTGATTTTGTCTTTTTTAACTAGTGATAAAGTACTAGGCAAATACTTAACTATGTCAGTATACTAAGGTATTACTTGTTGGGTGGAGAACAAATGCTTATTTGGAAATTTATCTTTCAGAGTTTCTAAAGGTGTATCTAGATAGATGCGACTAAAGTGATTTGCAACTAGATTTTCAATTCCTTTTTTGTCTCGTATCTCCACATTAAATTTTTATATTAGTAGAACTAACGAATAAAGTGTGGTTTTGCTTCCTTTTTGGACAATAGAAACTTCAATACGATATTATCTAAATAAACTATTACATTTGTATCCAACAGTTATAACCAAAACTTCTCTATTCCAAAAATAACTACTAATAATTCTTTTTCTATTGTTGAATAATTTTTTTTGGTGTCATTTAGAATCATAAAAACATAGTAAATCACATATGGTTCTTTGTTTATTCTTTATTCCAAAGCAACTCCTATTGTATAGTTGATTGTATTGCACATCATTTTGAATAGAAGACTTTAATTTGGGAGTTGGATTATTAAAGGATAAATTAACTTCTCTTTCAGTTTATTGAATGCTTTATTACAGCCTTAGTCAAACTGGAACTCCACATATTTTTAAAGTAACTTGCATAAAGGTTGTATAGTCTTTGAAAAGTCCTTAATTAAGCATTAATAAAAACCTACATGACCAAGAAAAAAGTGAACTTCCTATACACTAACGAGGTAAGGAATAAATTTAATAATTTATATCTTAGCTTTATCAACTTCAATTTCTTTGGAAGACATTATATGACATAAGATTATCCCTTGATCAACCATAAAATGACAATTTTCATAATTCAAAATTAAGTTAGTTTTAATGTCACGTGGCAAAACTTTCTCAAAGTTAATCAAGTAAGTATCAAATGACTCACTATAGATCGTAAATTCATCTATAAAAACTTTGATATAATCATCTACATAATCAGAGAAAATATTTACTATAGACCTTTGGCATATGGCTGGTGCATTACATAATCCAAATGGCATTCTCTAATGTACAAAAGTGCCAAAGAGATATGTAAAAATCATTTGTCTTATTACTCTAGTGCAACAAAAATTTGATGATAATTTGAATAACCATCTTGAAAACAATAGTAAGTTTTCCCTACAAAATTTTCAGGCATTATTCAATAAAAGTAAGTGGAAAATGATCTTTGTGAATAACAAAGTTGAACTTCCTATAATCTATAAAAACCTTCAGCTCATATCGCACACGGGTGGATAGCAATTCACTTGAAGCATTCTCCACCATAGTTACTCCAGTTTTCTTAGGAACTACCTGTACCTAGCTTACTCATTTATAGTCCAAAATAGGATAAATTATTCCAGTGTCATGGATCTTTAAAATCTCCTTCTTAACTACCTCTATCATTGGTGGGTTTAACCTTCGTTGGAGTTGTCTTAGTTCTTTAGCTCTACATTTTAATAAAATTCGATGCGTAAAAATTAATGGTTTAATCCCCTTCAAATCAGTGACAGTCCATCCAAAAGCATCTTTGTGATTCTTCAACATTCCAAGTAATTACTTTTCTTGCAAAGATGTTAGTCTATTCAAAATAATAACAGGAAGAGTTTGATGCTCACCTAAATATGTATATTTAAAGTTACTAGGAAAAGCCTTCAACTCTAGTTTTCGTGGATGTATAATAGATAACCAACTCCGTATTATTTCTAGGAAACAAAAATGTTCCTCCAAGTATTTGCTCCTATCTAAAATATGAATAGTCAAATCCAACTCATCAGGAATGACTAAATAATTAACTAATGCTTGTCTTTCATGGATATCAAAGTTAATTTTCAAAGTAGTCCATAATTTATTTGGTCCATCTAAATAAAATGTTTCTTGCACTAACGTATCAAGAAAACTTACAGAAACAAAAGATTAATCATCATTAGGAAATTTCACTGTATCATAAACATTAAATTTAATCACATCACATCAAATTTCATAGTTAAAGACCCATCATAAATATCAATTTTTATTCTTGAGGTTTTCTAAAATAGTCTTCCTAATAAAATTGGGACTAAAGTGAATGAATCTTCGTTATCTATTTATAACATATAAAAATCAATAGAAAAAATCATATTATTGATTTGAGCTAAAACATCCTAAAAAAACACCCTTAGGATAGGCCATAGATTGATCTACAAGTTGAATTATGACCTTAATTTCTTCTAGAGGCATGATATTCAAAGATCCATAAATAGATTAAAGAATAACTTTAATTGATGTACCTAAATCTGACAAAACTTTCTCAATTTTCAGATTACCTATTTTACAAGAGATTGTAAATATATTTGAGTCTTGACACTTAGGAGGCAACTTCTTTTGAAGCACAACAATTACATTTTCACCTAATCTCTTTATTGCCACTTAACTTTCTATTTGAAGTACAAAATTCCTTAAGAAATTTAGCATAATGAGGAATTTATTTAATGACATCAAGTAAAGGAATTTTTAATTGTATCTTGTGTAAAGTTTCCAGAATTTCTTTCTCTTGCTCCTTCTTTTGCTTGGCAAAATGTCCAGGAAAAGGGGGGTTACACAATGAACTTAGGCGTGATAATATAAGAATCACCCTCTTTTCTCCCTTGTGGCTACTTTGGAACTTCTTTCTCTACTTCTTTTTCAGCATCTTGCTTAGAAACCTTTGGGGTAGGTTTCTTTAACACCTTACCACTTCGTGGTGTGATATCAGAAGAACTTTTATTTAGGTTCACCTTAGGTTGGGAGGGAAGTTGTCCTGAATTTTATACCTTTAACCTATTAATGGCAATCATCATTTAGCTCACTTGAGTCTCAAAATTCTGGATGTTGGCTTAAGTGTCTTTTTTAAATTTCAAGGTATTCTACTGAAAATTCAGAGTATTTGTAGCCAATGCCTTGTTTATATCATCTAAAGAATTATTTTCACCAAAATTTTGCCTTATTTTCTGTTGTTGTCTAGGTAAATAAGGTTTCTTAAATGACTAAAAACTTGAAATTACTTATTGTCCGTGTTTGTTGCCATAATAAATGTTTGAATGATCTCATCAACTCAGATTATATGTGTTTGAGAACGGGTCATACTTTTTTTAGGGTTGTCCAAGAAAATCATGCTTTTCTTTGGCTTTTTCAACTTGATCTTCTGATAAAGTGGAATACATATCTGTGGGGTGACCAATCATAGAGCAAATATCATAAAATTTTATTTCCTCCTTTCTTGATACCGCAAGTTGGCTCACCAATTTCGAGCTCTAAATTATTGAGACTTAGAAGTCATAATTGATATCAAATCCCATACAACAGACAATGTTTTATCAACTAAAGCTCCTCCATTTATAGCATCAAGCATACTCGTCTCAGTTGATAAAAGACCTTCATAAACATATTGGATCAAAAATTAATTAATGATTTAATGTGGGGGCAACTTATACAAAGTTTCTTAAATCTCTTCTAATTTTCATATAACGACCCTTGGTGTGTCATCAGATACCACATATTTCTTTTCGGCTATTAATAGTTTTGGAAGCTAGGAAAGAATTCTCTATAAATAGCTTCTTCATTTCTGCCCTTATTGTAATACTTCTAATAGAAAAATAGTATAACCTGCCTTGGGCATCATCCTTGAGAGAAAATGGAAAAGCCCTTAGTTTTATCTACTCGTTGGTGACATTGGTAGGTTTCATCCCCATGCAAATTCAAAAAAGTATTGCTATCACCTAAATTCAAAAAATTAATGCAATGAGACTATTGGTCCTCGGCTGGACTAACTAATTAGCTTAAAGTACGTTTAGTAGCCATGTTCTTTTCACTCTGTCATTCCTTTATTAGTGTTTGTCATCTTTCTTTTATCTGCCTTTTAAATGCCTTTGCTATTTTTTCTATTTTAAGATTGTTTTGCAAATTTTCAAATTAGTTTGAATGTGTAATGTATATAAACTATAAAAAATTCCTATATAATGGCACCAAAATTTGGTGAATATTGTTCCCTACAACTAAATATAAAAAGAAACCAACTTCATATAACATATATTAATGTATTAGTAGAGAGTTAAGATCATTCCCAAAAGGAATTTCGATGTTAGTAGTTACACAATGAAAAGGGGGCTTTAAATTATGGATTAAACAAAATTTAATTGAAATATTAAATTAAAAAATAACTAACGAAAAATAATGATAATTTAATAATCAATAATAATAAATCTTGGTCTCTGGTCTCATTTGTTATTGAACTTGTACAGGACATCAACATTAAATATAATTAACCTATTGTTTAAGCATTCGTTATGGTAATTTCCTTATCTTATCTTCTCTTATATTTAATTAACCGAAACATGTATTCAAATTAACCTTTATTAATCAATAACTTGGATACAATCTCATATTTAATTAATTAATGGCCTTACAAATCAAGAAAATTGATGACTAGACAATATACACACGATGCAAATTTAGCTTAAAATTATTTTTCTTAGAATTATGTCCTTAACGTAGTAGACAAAAATTATAGTTGCTCCTTTTGATTAAAAGGATTGCACGTCAACCTATTTAATCTAGCAATTGATTGAATAAATCACCATAATCTAGCAATTAATTCAATAAATCACCATACTAGTTGTGCTCCTTGCTATGAAATCTAACAAATAAAAAAATAGTTTAGAAAAACAATTGATACTTTACTAATACAGAAATTCAGTTGAAGACAAAGGTCTCACAACATCCAAAGTTCAATAACTAGGATTCTATCAATTAAGAAATAAAGTTTAGTTAGCCAACATAATGAGTTTCTTCTACTTACACTTAATCTTTATTAAACTTCCCTGCAGTTAATTTTTTTTGTTTTTCTTTGCGGTTTACTGTAGTTTGTATGGTCCACAGCTAGGTTCTTCTACTTGCTCATGTTTTCTGCAGTTGTTGTCCACTCTCCATCGCCTTCTTTATGCTCTCTCTTTGCCCTTTTTTTTTACTCATTTCACTTTATGCTGCATGTCTCCTCTTGCCTAGTTTAGGTCACATTTTTTTTTTCTTATTTTTAAGCTCACGTTCCCACCTTTTGTTTAAGCTTAAGTCCCCCCACTTTTTGCCTTCACATTTATTTTTGTTCCTAGCTAATGTCCCACTTCTTTATTTTATTTTCTCCAAAATTCTTTCTTTCTTTTAAAATCCAACCAAATATAAAGGTCCTTTAAGTTACAGTTATCATATGTTGTAAAACCAAGATAAAATCTCCAAAATTTTGGTGCCAGTTGTCATATGATTATCACTATACGAGGCTATGACCATTCAGCTCCAACATCTGTTTAAGCTCTTTTTGTCTCAAAATTTCTACAATTCTTTCTAATTAATTCCAAAATATATATTAATATAAACAAGATTAATTTTCATTAAGTAAAGCCTCAAACCTTATAATCAAAGAAATTTTCACATGTAAAAATGGAAAATAAAGACACTAACAAGAATGTAAGTGTGATAACATTGAGGTTTGAAAAGAGTTGAAACCATTAACTAAAAAGATCTTTGCACTTATAAAGTAAGAAGATGAAGATAAGGAAGCAGCATAAAACAAATATTTTGATAATAGTAGATTGTCAAGTAAGTCTTCTCCTTTAAATAAATATAAATATGTTTTAAATTTTCCTAAAACTTTCATAAAAAATGAAAATATTATAAAAATGAAGATTTTTATGACTTTTTGTAAATATGAGATAAATAAACCACTTTTTGATGATATAAAGAAAGTGCCTCATAATGTTAGATTTTTGAAAGATTATGCGCATTGAAGAGAAAGCATAAACTAAAAAGGTATGAGAAAGTATGAGTAGAGGGAGAATGTGTTGTCATAATTCTAAAAAACCAATGTATTTGTCATAATTCCAAAAAACCTCCTTAAGAAGTGTAAAAGTCTAGGTACGTTCCCTATCCCATGAATATTAAATAGCATTAAAATTGAGAAAGAAATGCTAGATTTAGGAATATCAATTGATGTCATGCCATATTATATTTTTGCTTCCTTAAATCTTTGACTGTTAGAAAAATCTTGTTTGGTGATTTAGTTATCTGATAAATCAAATAGATATCCTAAGATATTTACTAAAGATGTTCTTGTTCAAGTTAATAATAATTTAATTTTTCATATTGACTTTTATGTACTTGGAATAAGCAATAATAATTTAATTTTTCTTGTTGACTTTTATGTACTTGGAATAAGAAATAATGATTAAGCAACTCCCATTTTATTAGCAAGACCATTCTTAAAAATAGTTGAGACCAAAAGTGATGTTCTTAATAGCATATTAACCTTGGAAATTAAGGGCAATGCTGATAGATTTAATATTTATAATTTTATGAGATGCCCTAATGATGATAATTCTATTTATATGATTAATTCATTAGTACATGGTATCTATGAGACGGATGGAAAAGATGAATTAGAAATTATTATTCATAAGCATATTGAAAAAGAAAATGATGAATTTGGATTGGTCCTAATTTACAAAGATAGCAGAATAGTTGTATGAAGCCCTAGAACTAAAATTACAAAGAAAAGTGTCATATATTAAGCTTTTAATAACTAATGAACAACTAGTATCTTCTATTTTATAGGCACCCGTACTAGAGCAAAAACCATTTCCAGAGCTTGATTGATAAAGTAAAGCATCTAGTCAAGCTAGAGATATTAAAAAAAGGCATTTCTCGGGAGGCAACGAAAGTTTCCTACTTCATTTACATAGTTTCATTTAGCTAGTTAGATTCTTAGTTATATGTCTATAGATTCATGTCTTTTATTAGTATTATTTTTATGTTTTGTTATGTTAATTCATATTCTAGTGATTTTTTGTGTGTTGTTTATATATGCAGTGCATTAATGAATTTCATTCATGCTTTGGAAGAAGTAAAACAATGGGCCTAGATATCACCATTTTACCCTTTAAAGAGGCGTCATTCTTCCCTACTTCAAACGTTGCTTATGCCATCTTTTTTGCTAAAGACCCTAGTTGCCCTTCCACTTTCCCCCTTCTTTATTAAATCAATCCCACCAGTAGCCACCATCAAGCTCTTCTCTTAATTCTCTCCCAATTGCCTTATCTTATAACTCTATAGATGCAGTTTTATCCCCTCTTTTATGAATATTTAGGGAAGTCCTCTTTCATTTATTTTTACATATTAATTATCTTTTTTGTGCTTACTTATTTTAAAATTTAGGACAGTGTTTGCTTTAAGTATGGAGAGGATACAATTGATTATGTTAATCTTAGAAACTATTTTATTTATATTTGTGTTTATGATGATTTAACAAACTAATTTTCATCAATTTTATTTTAAGTGAATTTAATTGTGTGCATGGCTTAATATTTGAATTGATTGAGTATGAGAGCAAAAAATATTGAGAAGTTAAATGAATTAGTGAGATGAGCTTAAATGAATCATTGATAATTGGGATAATAGTCAAAGAAGTGAGTAAGTTTTACACATTTTTTCACTTGAGTGATCAAGTTTTAAAAAATTTCGATTAAGTGTTTAACTTTTCAATTTTGAACCGGATGAGTGAAATTTCTTAATTTCGTTAAGTGTTGTTGACGGAAATTTTTTTAGCTTGACACGTGGCTCCTGATCTGTATATGATCCGGATCCGAATCGGATCCAACCCGAACCAACATAACCCAATTCCCCATCGTTTTTTATCCTTCCCTCTTTTTCATTTTACCCTAATCTGGATTCCACCTTTCCACCATCGACCCCCTCTCCTTCTCCATCTCCGGCCCGTCACTGCCTGAATCAGGTGCGTTTCTCCCCCTTTCTTTCGTCGTCTAAC
>JAOXYD010073387.1:0-12562 GCA_028565735.1 Pinacopodium congolense
GAAGCCACCAGAATAAAATCAATGCAGTACCTCCCATGTATTAACAGTTACCACATGAGGAGTGAAGTCCCCTCCAATAGTGTTTGCAAATAGCTCACTCACTCCACAAAACAAAAACGGCATATAAGTTAAATCTAATCAAGCTTCAATATATTATTTCTCTATTTGTGTCCTTAACGAAAGTATTTCGGGATATATAACGTAACTTCACTGACTGGATTGCAGAGTGAAACTCCAAACCTATCTTCTTTGCAAACTCTACAGCTTGGAAATACATCTACAGTAAAATTAAAAGTCTACAGTGATGCTCTGTTTTACTCTGTTCTGCTGCAACTGCTACAGTACATGTAAGATACCCTTATATCTCAACATGATTTAGCTACCATTCAACTACTATATCGCAATAATTTTAAGCAAATACAGTGGAATGAGTTTTGACACAATAGCTACGTAAGGTACTGAAAAATAAAAGTTTCAATAAATATTATATCATTTTGTAGGAATTTCAGTTTAATTAACAGCTAAAAATGTTATTGCAGTTATCACAGTTTGGACGTGGAAGCTTAGCACTAGCTTATCGTATAATTGGAAGTGGAAGCTTAGCAAATACAACGATGGAAAGATCATATAATTGTAGCTCACATCTACAAGGTTGTGTGCATTAAAACCTATGGTGTCATTAAATCATCCAATCGTTTCATGGTTGATAATAAAAAAGATTTGAAGTGAACGGGCAATATCTGCTCTTAAGGTGTAACCAAATTGCTGCTCCATTTCCCAATTTAGCTGGGAGGCGACATTACAGTGCTTAGATTCGTATTCCTAGTCAAAATCATTTACGGCTCAGATCATTAGACCCAAATTTCAGATTAATTGCAGCGTGACTCTTTTTTGGATTTATGTATTCAAGTGGTGGCTGGCGACAATTTTGATGAGAAGCAAGAAGTCTGGAATCTCAGAAGAGCCTTACAAGGTCACTATTGTTGGACTTTTATGAAAAATCTGATGCTACTGACTTATCAGAAGAATGCTCCTCTGTGCTGGCATATCAAGTAGAAGTGATATCATGCGAAAACAAGAACAAGTCGTTGCGACTGACAATGACAGCGCCTTTGTCTGGTCCATGCAGGTTAACCCAAGTATCCATGGTGATGAAGATGAGGAAGGAGTCTTTGAAGAAGAAGAAGCGTCCGAAGGCGATGAAGAAGGCAGAGACTGTTAATTCAAAGAGAGTGCCATGTGTCAATTTCTTATTGGGAAAAAATTATGGGACCCACAATATTATATAAGACAGTTTTAAAAAAAGTGGGACCATAAAAATCTGTTGAACAATTATATTCTTGACCTTTAACGGTGAAATTGATGAAAATATAAATTACGGTTATTTTTAGACATTTTAATAACGTTAAAGTTCTTTTTGAACGTTTTTAAAACGTTAAAGTCTAATTTGAATATTATAAAATATTAAGATCGGATCGACACATTCATAGAAACTTTTGAGTTTAAATAATACTTTTTTGCCAAATATTTACAAAATACATAATGTCTAATTTCAAAGATTTTAATGTATTACCAAACTTTCAAACGTTTGTCATAAATCAATACATGGAGGCAATTCATTAAAAAAAACTTCAAACTTTTTAGTAAACAAGTTTATAAATAAAAATCCTCCATCTCTTATATAAAAGCTCTGCGCTCCCCTTCAATGAAAAAAATTTTCTTTTAAAATTATGTAAATGCAAATTTTAAAATATATGAGAGGGATTAAAAAAATCAAGAATCATGATTATTAAAAATATATGCAAAGCTCTTCTACATGCTTACAAATAAAAAATCAAGCCATATAATCCATAAAACATTTAAACATTTAAACATTTAAGAAGAATTCAAAATAATCAAAGTAAGGCATCTTATAAGATTTGATTATCATAAATATGCAAAAAAAAACTAACGATATAGAAATGTTATTCATAAAGCTCTTCAAACAACTAGAAAAATAATTAACAAAATAAAAAAACTTTAAAACAATATTAATACATTTCTAATCATAAATTTTAATTCAAAACACTCAATTAAGTATTTAAAAAACATCAATCATCAATTATGAATAATTTACTAACATTGTTTGTAAAAATAATCAAGGTGCAACTTTAAACTTTCAAGTCAAGCAAACATCATCCAAAACATCACTCATGACTCTAAAACATTCAAATCATCAAATAATCATTTAAAACATCATTCACAATTACATAACAATTAAAACAAACAATGATACAAATTTATGTTCAAGGCATACCTCCCTTTTATTTCATATCACAAACTTCTTTACTCAATTTCTTTACTTCCTTAGTTCATCAATATGTATTGGTGATTTCCTCTTATGCTCTTGGAGATGCCTTTGAAAACCTACAAAACAAATTTAATAAATTTTTGGTACCCACGTCCTCTTGGGTCCTTGAGAGTTAGTTTTCTATCTATCTCGACCATTAGGCAAAACTTTTATATTTCTTAAACGATCATAACAAAAATGTTCTACATGCCCAAAATGTCCACAAAAATGACAAGACAATGGTACACATGATCTATATGCATTTTCATGAACATACCTTAGTCTAGAATCATTAAAACATCTAATTTTTCCATATGAATGATAATGAGGTCTCATATTGTTCTTACATACATTTATAGGTCTAAACATTTCTCTTTGACGAAATTGTTTCCTAGAATATGCATGAGACACATTTAATGGCCTATCATGAGCATGATACACATTTCTAGAAACATTCACACGAGTATGAGGGGTATATGAAATGTAAGGGCCATGTGCATCATGTGATTTGTGTACATTTTTTTGGAAATGATGTCTAGTTTTAGGCATATGCACACTCTTTCTATGTGATGGTCTTGATGCATACACAAATGCATGATGATTTGTAATGCCTCATTACCATAGAGCATATACCCGAACATCCAAAGAACATTCAAGAACATATCCTATAAGAATGGCATGTTCGAGCAGTCATATTCACTCTTATGGCATCATACAGAACATAAGTAATCATAAGTTCAACATTTCTCATTTCATTTTACAAACATCATTTACAATGTCATTAAAGCTTATCATCCATATATATTTCCATAACCAAAACATCTGAATGATTACTGTTCTATATAAAATGTACTACATAAAATGAGAAATTAAACAAACACATTATATCTAAAGTTGACTAGACCTTTGAGTCATTCTTGTTTCCAATAATGAAAGAACTAAAATTTTAATAAATTGCCTTAGAAGATATGTCTCCTCAGTACCTGAAAATCAATGTTGCAATTTTGATGAGTTTTGCGAACTCAATGAGTGAACGATCATTGATGTGCTCGCTCGAGTCAAAACACAATATCATAAGTATGCAACCAAATTCTCAATTATATCACATTATTCAGAAACAATTCTCATATAGTTTGTATTCCAATTCATATTATACATCATATCCTAATAAACATATTATAAAACAAACATATGAGACTCCACTTTCCTTTTGATTTTGTTGTGACTGAGCGCTATTTAACTGTCCCATATCCGTTGAGGATACTGGGCTCGTTTCAGATACTGTCCCATACCCATTGTAGGTATCGGGGTCATTAATCGTTAAGCCTGTGGCTCTGTGTACACATTTATAAGCTTTAAGCGCTTTTCACGTTGATTACTTCAGTCATAACTCCTTTATTTGATTATGCATATCAATGTAATGGAAATGTATCGAATCACATATTATGCTATCAATAATTCTCATCAGTGTATACAATCATATAGCACATTCATTAGATCTTAGTCCAGTATTCAACATATAGTTGAGAACACAATTTCCATATTCATATTTAATTTGCAAACACTTCTATGACAGTCCCTAATATCAAACTCCTAGGACATTTTATGGTTTGAAATTGTCATAATCATATCAATAATAGTTTAATAACTAATAGTTAATGAAAATCAATCCAAATATAGTGAGTAAACAGTTAAGTTAACTCACTCTAGGCTCCAGATAGATATTGTCTTGTCACGCCGACAATGTCTGGATGCTGACAATTACTTTGTGCTTCTAACGTATGCAATACACACATATATACACATTATTTATCAAATAAATACTCAATCATTCACATGTATATGTGTCGTATTTAATGCATGCTCAATTGATTATTCTGGGTATGCAATCTTATTCACAACCTTTAATCATTCATACATTATGACTTGTACGTCATTTAGTTTGCAATTAGGTTTATGCCTTAATACACTTGATCACTTTCAATTCAGCATTCAAACATTTATCATTCTTTTTCCTAGGATGCTACACTCAAACAATTTCCTAGTTCTCATTAAATCATTCCTAATTCATCACTTTCATACTTCAAATCACATTACATTCATGAGAAAATTTTTATATCATTATCAAATCATATTTTACACTTATCCTTGAACATTTTTCATGATCAAAATCCTTTTATAACACACACACAATTGTTACTTTAAATCGAGAATTTTAGTAAGCTCAATCTATATGTTCACCAAACTTTTCCAACAATATATATTCATACATTTACTCAATTCTCATTCATAATTACTCCATTTTCTTTAATTCTCATTCATCCATATCTTATACGCTTTTCTCACATTTTTCAGATCATTTTTTCATTAAAATAACTCATTTATTCCTTAAAAAAATCATGATTTCTAGATTTGAACTCAACCACATCAAAATAGTCCATTCTTTAGGTTATGGCCTCAATTATCTACATAAACTTATCAAGATATTTTCTATCCAAACAGTTTCACAGAAGCATTAATAAGAAATTAATAATAATTTTTCATGTTTTATGCTTTGACTAATTCGAGCTATAAAGTCTGAAAAAAAATAAGACATAATATAAGGTTCTTACACAAAATGCTGTCACACGCAATAATAGGTAAACAAGCATAACTCAAGCTATGGTTACTATTTTATCAAGCCTCTTTCACAGAGGTCAAGCTAAGGCGTATATTTACAACTTTCATTCTTTGAGTTTCTTTAAATTCATGTTTTAAATATATGTAAAATAGATCAAAAGAGGAAGATGAGATTGAAACTAGAATTTCGACCTATAGCTCTAATTTTCCAGATTCAAGAACACTTCAATAACACCTATCTTTACCATGAATCCACCTTCATTTATACATCAAATCTCAACCTAAATCATCCATACAACAGCCTATAAACTAATTTTTTCATACATGCAAAAACAAGCCAGGAAAGTACCTAAGTTCATGTAGAATTTTCTAGCATAATCAATCGTTAACATCATATATAATTCATCCTAATTCATCATCATCAATTCTCTATCATAACATGCTATAAACACTTATCATTTACTTAGATGCTTAACTCCAATTTCAACTTGAAAGATCAAGCCAATTCTACACTCCAAGCAAGCAGAAACATCACACATTCAAGGTAAAACTTAGATGAATTTCGACTAGGTTTAGTAAGGCAACTTCAAGCTAATCTTTTACTTAAATTTATGAGGATAAAATAGTGGTTATTTGTGAAAAAATTAAGCATAATCATAAGTAAATTCAAGGAGGTGAAAAAATAGAGTTTTAGTGGTGTGTGTGAGAGAAGAAAGAATAAGAATGGGCTGAACCAAGCTTGCTCTTGCTGAATGCTACCCTAAGATGTTAGGTGTTTTCTAATGGAATGGCTATATTTCTAAAGGCATGTTCAACATGTATCAAGTATATATGCTGCTATATGTCACCATTAAAGCTAGGTCACATGTCATTTAAGTATAGCATCCATTTTTCCATTTATCAATGCCATTTGTCATCAACTTACTAGTCCATTTTTCCCACAATGATCAACGTCAAATTTCACTTGATTATAATCTTAATCATCCTAATTTTCATGTATCAATTTATCTTACCACTTGACATTTTTCCTAAACCTAATGTACATTATAATCCCTCGATTTTCCAATTATATCAATTAATTCCAAATTTACTACTTATAATTAATCAAACCAGAATACAAAGCATAAATATGCCACAATTCACATCATAAAAATTTTAAACATTTCATACCCTGGAATGAATCAATTGAGAGCATATGATATCTTTGCAATGTGTACAAAATCATAATTCATGTGTGTATGCTACTAATATGCATATGAATGAAATGCAAATTCATGTATTTCCAATTACAAAATAAAGCTCTAACCCTCAATATGGAAAATGAGCTATTAAAAAAGAGCTATGGAACTCTCTTAAGCTCTTTAATAGGAATTTAAATGACCCAATTGTAGTTACTGGAGACTTTAATGCTATCCTACATTATTTTGAAGTTGAGGGGTTATACAATAGGCTGAACCTTGTATGAATTTCTTTAAAAGCCTATCTGTTCTAGAGCTAACTAGCTTGAGTTTAGGTGGGCAGTTTTTTTGTAGTGTATAAACAATCTAAGAGCAGACTCATTAGGAAGAAACTAGATAAGGCATTAGGTAATGCTCATTGGATTCACTCCTTTCTAGCAAGCAAAGTTTTGTTTAAACATTTTTTATATTTTTATCATATCTTATTTAGTTTTGTAATTTCATTGCTTGGTCTCCTAAGGCCACTCCGTTTAGGTTCTTCAATCATTTAACTAATATTGAGGGCTTTGAAGATGCTATAATTCATAGTATGGACTATGCTATTTTAGGTTTCCACTAATACACTTATTACTAGAAGATGTTAAGGGAAAAGGAAGAACTGAAATCACTCAATAATAGGATTATGTCTAGTAGGAAAGTTAACATCAAGGCTTATAAAGAGCGTTTGGAATTTAGTTAATGCCAATTTCAATATGACCTCAAAACCTACACTTCGTTAGTCAACAAAAGGAGGCTTTCTAGAATTATATTAGTGATTTGGATGCTCATCACTCCACTCTTAAACAAAAGTCTATATTCTAATGGCTTAATGATGGTTATTCTAACTCCAGTTTTTTCTTCAGAGCAATTCTAACAAGAACGAATAGCAATAAAATATTGTAATTTAATTCCTTTGATATTTCTAGGATTTTTTATCATAAGTATATCAAAGTTGTTATCTTCTCTCATTTTAAGAACATTCTTGGCACTGAACAGTCAACCTAGCTTAGCACCTTCGACTTCAATGCCTTTATCATTAGGGGTATCTTAAGAGCTTACTAGGCCTATTAGTAAAATAAAATAAAATTGGAAGAGCTACTAGGAGTATCAAACAAAATAAGGCTTCAGATCCCGATAGTTTAATTGGATTCTTCTTTCACAAAACTTTGCCAATTACTAGTGAGCTAGTTTATAATGAACTTCTTGAATTCTTTACTTCTAGTAAACCTCTCAAGGACCATAATCGCACCTTTATATCTCTTGTTCCAAAGGTTCCTAATCCCTCTTCTATAAGTGTTTATCTACCTATCTCTTACTGTAACTTTGTATACAAAATCATTTTTAAAGTATTGGTAGCTTGACCCAAAACTGAGTGGGGCAGCATAATCGACCAAACTTAAGTGTGTTCATTAAAGGTAGAATTATTAGTGACAACATTCTTATTGCTCAAGAACTACTTAGAAACTATCATAAGGGGAATACCCCTAGAAATTTTGCCCTTAAGTTAGACTTCAACAATGCTTATGATATTATGAAATGAGATTTCATCAAACACTCTATGCTTGCCTTCAACTTCCCTCTAAATTTTATGAATTGGATCATGGAACGTATAGACTCTATTTCATTTACTGTCCTACTTCATAGGGAACCAACCAATAAATTCCGAGGTAGAAGGGGTATTAGGATAGGGTACCTATTGCCCCCTACCTAGTCACTATTTATATTGAAGTATTGGCTAGCATTTTGGACTCTAGAATCAGGAATAGTGCTTCCTTAAAGTTTCATTCTAAATGTAAGTAGCTAAAACTTACTAGGTTATCATTTACTAATGATGTCTTTTTTTTTCTAATGCAAACACACACTATGGGTTTGTCATCATGGAATCACTGAAGTAGTTTTCTCCTTTTTCTAGTTTAGTAGTTAATAAGGGCAAGTGTAGTGCTTATATATTAGCTAGTGTAGAATCTACTACTCATTTCTTGATAGAGCTTATGAGAATATTATAATCCTCCCTTCATTTTTGTTTACTTTGGCATTCCAATTACTACCAAAAAATTATAATTTGAAGATTGTCACAAGCTTATTAAGAGAGTTGAAGGGAGGATCAATTGCTAGTATAACAGGGGCCTATTTTATGCAAGGAGTTTGCAACTGATTGTGTCAATTTTATCCAACCTACAGTTGCATTAGTCTAGCCATATTACTCCTCCCAAATATATTTCTAAATCTATTGATAGGTTACTTAGAAAATTTCTCTAGTCTGGCGATAGTAATTCCAAATCTTCCAACCAAGCAAGATGGAAGCTTTTTGCAACTCAAAGGAACAAGAAGGCCTAGGCTTAATCTCTGTCTCCTCTACCAATAAAGTTCCACTAGTCAAGAGACTATGGAAGCTCATAATAGGCAAAGGAAACGTCTACAGTAGATGGATTCATTTCTAGCTTCTTAAGGGGTAGAATATATAGAAGGTTAGTCTCAAGATTAGCTTTCCCTAGACTATGTACCTAATTCTCAAACTAAGGCCTCATGCTCATAAAGTTTTTATACATAGAATTGGATATAGTTTTGGAATCGACTTTGGTTTGATAATTGAATAAAGGCCAACCCTATTTATTCTCTCCCTACTACTCAATCCCTCAAGCAGTTTTTCCCTCTAAATCCTAAAGTGAATATTTTGATATTGAATAATTGCTAGAATTGTTCCATTAAAGGCGATTCCATTTTAGTGGCCAATTTCCCTTCCCATGCTCCTAATCGCAAGCAAAAAGATAAAATTGTTTAGACCTTACACCCTCAAGCTAGGTTAGTAACAATAGCCATCATGCTCTCTTTAAGACTCCTTTACCTAAAGTTCACTGGTATAAGTTGGTTTGGTTTTTAAATGAATTGCCAAGGGCTAATTTCATCACTGGGCTATCCGTTCTTGGGAGGCTCAACACTCAAGATAGATTACATTTTCAGCAATATGGGAATTCTCTTTGTAAATTTTGTAATAAGGACCTAAAGAGCATCGATTACTTATTCTTTAATTGCTTTAACACCAATTGGTTATGGTCGATTATTCTCTGTTTGATTTCTTACAAGATTAATAATTGGGCAAATATTATTTCCTAGGCCTCTTCCTTGAAGTTTTCTAATCATTATGATTGATATGTCTTTAGATTTTTTTTTCACTATAGTGTTTATTATGTCGGGCATGAGAGAATGCAAGAATCTTCCATCACTCCACTCTACATCATGGTGTCTTCATTTATAGAGCCATAAGTTGGGTTAGAGAGGTGTTAGCCACTCGTTTGAATACTTTTTTGATCACATAGGCCTAGAAAACTCGCTGGAATTTATAACATCTTATCGTATCATATTGCTAGTAACTTATGAGCTTTATTACTTAATGGGGTTTAATTTTTATTGTTCTTAATTTTCTGCATAGGATTTTAATAGACCAATGCATAGTTACCTATAAGTAGGGCTGATTGGAAAGATAGCTTCTTTCCTAGATAAGTTCATAGCTTTTTTACAAGTTTTTTTTGTGAACTTTGTATTTTGACCTTTGCCTTTTGGATTTATTTTTAAATTATTTTAAATTGTTACAAAAACATGTGCGTGATGTTTTAAAATCAAAAGAAATGAGTTTATAATGTTTAAGGTTCTTTTGAAGTGGTTTAACCGATGCAGTGTTATATTAGGCAATAAAATTTCCATCTTTAACTAACATATGATAATCTCTACATTCCAATGACTATCTTGGTATTCTAAAGGCCTTAGCATGCCGCAAACCCTATTTTAAAACATAACCAAGCCATCTACAAAAATAGGAAAAACAAGTTTTGAGGGATTTCAAGCAAGAACCTTACAACACAAATCAAAAAGCTTTGAACCCTTATTCTATTCACTTTTAATATGTGTTTGCTAGCCTCACCTGTGGTTTTGTGCTTCTAAACCCTTCTTTTCTGTCTTTAACATCTTTTTTAAGGGTTTAGGTCATGTATTTGTTTCCAAATATTATTTTTGTTCAATGATTAATCATAGAAGTTGTATATTTATTCAAGTGCTTAAAGTGTCTTGTGCATTTCTTGTTTAACTTTTTATTCTAACATTTTCGACATATTTTTTAGTTTTTAATTCATTATTTCTTATTCTTTTAGGGTCTTAGGAGTGTTTTACGACTAGACTTATCATTTAAATACATTTCTTGATTTGATTTTTACATTTATAAAATAATATACACAAATCTATTAAGTGTTGGTACATATTCTTATCCGATCTTGTTTGTTTAATTTCTAGATGGGTTTTTATGAGCTTAATTAACTCTTGCGAGTTTTTTTAAAGTCTCTAAGAAGTTTCAAAACATTTTTCTTGGTCATATTAAAATTGTATTTGAGTTTCTTGTTATAAAATAGCTTAAACATCAAGTTGTCAAAATTCTAGATTTTTAGTCATTCTTAAATATTTATCTTTAGTTTTTTAAATTAGATTTTTAAGCTTTTAAATCTTCATATCCTATTTCATAATGTTTACAGAGGATCATTGAGTGTACATTTAATTTTTATACATTAAAAATACCTTATTTTATTAGTTTATTATACTTCAAATGAAACACCTTCATTGGTGTATTTCTTGTTGCTATTATGGATTGATTGTATGAAGGCTACTCTTTTCCTCCATATAGATTTGTTAAGGCTCATCCTTACCTAAAAAAATATTTGTTAAAGGTTTCTCCTCACATTCTCAAAATAAGATCTTGATTTGTTTTGGGCTCCTCTTAACCATTGAAAAACAAGATTATGTATCAGTTATTCTTCACCCATGAAGTAAGATTATAGGGTTACTCTTCACCCTTGAAGTAATATTACAAGGATGCTCTTCACCTAGTGAAAGCAGATTGTCGTTGTAGAAGTTACTCTTCATCTTCTTAATGAAAAAAAATTATTGTAAGGGTTACTCTTCAACTATAGAAGGAGATTGTACATTACTACATTCTGATAGTGTAAATTCCAACGTCAAAATTGTTGGAAGTGGTTTAGGCAATGTTTGTATTACTAAACAACTATAAATTTTGGTGTCTTCTCTCTTCTTTAAGCACCTAACATTATTTTTAAATGTGTTATTAACTTAATACTACATCATTGTAAATTGTAACATTGATCTATCTTTGAATAGTTAGCTACTTATTTTGTTGAATCACATTTATAATATGGTTGAATGTATGATTGATATTTTTTATATCTTTATTAATTTGGAAGATTATTCATTTTATATTACTTCTAATTGAGTGACTATCTTATATTTATATTGTGTTATATCATTTACATATTTTTTTTGATTGAGTTTTGTCTTAGAAACATCACATTGTTTAAGTTGTTTTTAAGTGGCTTAAAATATCAGATTAGGAGTAGGTTTTAGAACACTTAATTAACCGCCCCTTCTTGAGTGTCTTTAGGACGTACGTAGAAGAATTTTAGGTTCTTTTATTACTAATTTGGCTATTAATCTTAGTTTATTTAACCATTTGGCAACTAATATGCATGCAGTCTATAATATAAAGCCTTTGGATATTTTTCTTATAGAAAGAATAAGTCATGTATTAAAGGAAATAAAGTGTAGCTATTGTTTTATGGAACTAGGACTAGTGATTAATCTAGTTTCTAGACCAATGAGGCATAAACACAATCTGAGCAATGTCACTTTTATGAACTATTATTTAACATCATATTGGCTTTCTTTTTCTTCAAATCACCAATCTTTAGCACTTGAGGGGAGATTAGATTTGATGAGTTGAACATAACCTGATTGTGCTTTTGACATTTTATGGTTTCTTGCTATCTTCACCTTTTATTGATTAGATGAAATTTCTCCCCTCTTCCACAACAATTCAGGGAAGTCTATAGTCCTTTTTTATATTTTTAGTTCTTATTATACTTAATTGGGCAAACATTGAGGATAGTATTTATAAGGGTTGATTTTATATGATTTTTCATGTTAAATTTATGTTAATTGACCCTTAAGTTGAGGTTTTTTTATGCAACTATATCTTGGATTTGTTTAATTGCAGGTATAATTTCAATTAGAGGGGAATTGTGTGAAAAACTCAAGAAAGGAGCTAAAATAAGGAATAAAATGGTGGGACTAAAAGGGGTGGCATTTTAATCATACTGGCTGTAACATCCCACTTTCACACGACACTTACCCGACATTCTGATGAATATCCGAGTAAATACTCTACAAGGGTGGCATGCTAGAGTAAGTAAAATAGGCATCGTACAACATAATCAGATGGAATATAGACACCAAAACTCATATTTCATTAAAACCAAGTCTAGTTATACATCATCATAAACTGTACATAAGTATCAAATAGAATAAAAACATTCTATCTAGATTCTTCGAGGCATCAATT
>JAOXYD010073398.1:0-12561 GCA_028565735.1 Pinacopodium congolense
AGTGGAGATACAAAAGAGACCACCCATCCAACCAAATTATAGGTGAAGTAGGAAGAGGAGTAGCAACTAGATCAACTTTTAGAGATTTGACTCATATGGCATTTTTATCCAACATTGAACTAAGACTATAGATGAAGCCTTAAGTGATGAAAGTTGTATTGTGGCTATGAATGGAAAGTTGAACCAATTTGAAAGGAAAAAATTTATGTGGATGATATAAAATTTGTTGCTACTAATAATGTTTTATGTCAAGAATTTGCAAAGAATATGAATAAGGAATTTGAAATGAGTATGATGGGGGAGTTAAATTTCTTCCTTAGACTCTAAATCAAGAAAATGAAGGATGGGATATTCATCAATCAATCCAAATATACAAAGGAGCTACTTAAGCACTTTGGGATGAATCAAACTAAACCTCTTGGCACACCAATTAGGGTCACCACCAAATTGGACAAAGATGAAGAGGGTAAGTGGTTGGATGTCAAGCAATGTTAAGGTATGATTGGTAGTTTATTGTATTTAACCACTAGTAGACTTGATATCATATTTAATGTGTGCTTATGTGCTAGATTTCAATCAAATCCTAAAGTATCTCATTTAATTTCTGTGAAAAGAATTTTGAGATATTTGGTTGGTTCATCATCTTTAGGTTTATAGTATCCTAAAAATGCATTCATTGAATTAATTAGTTATTCAGATGCGATTATGCCTAGAGTTTGTTAGATAGAAAGAGTATTTTTGACCCTTGTCATTTTCTTGGGCATGCATTAGTATCTTGATTTAGTAAAAAGCTAAATTCAGTTGCTTTATTTATCGCCAAAGAAGAATATGTAGCAGCCAGAAGGTATTATGCATAAGTTATTTGGATTAGGTAATAACTTAGAGATTATGGCATGGAAATGACCAAGATTCCTATTAGGTGTGATAACATAAGTGCTAATTGCCTAACTAAGAATCCAATTCAACATTCAAGAACTAAGCATATTGAGATAAGACATTATTTTATAAGAAATCATATGCATAATGGTGATAATAAATTGGAGTTTGTGGATTCACAATATCAATTGGCTGATTAGAAGAGAATTAGGCATGATTGATGGTGTCTATCTTTGATTTCTATTTTTTTGTATGTTTATAAATGCTTTTGTCCTTAGTTTGCTTTTATGCATTCTTTTCTTTTATTTTTTTATCTTATGCATGTCTTCCTCTTTTGTTTATGTTTTTTCATTATGGCATCATTATATATAGACGAATGTTTTTTAGTTTATGTGATGCTCCAATTATTTTCCAATGATAAATGACGACAATGTTTTTGACATGGTAAAAACTTGCATCAATATCTTTATAAACGACTTTTTTTTATCTTTCATTTAATGAAAGTTAAGTTAATTTAGAGAAGGTATTGAAAAGATGTGGAGAGACAAATTTAGTTTCAAATTGGAAAAAATGTCATTTTATGGTGAAAGAGTATATTGTTTTAGGGTATAATATTTTTAATGACGGAATTGAGGTAGACTCAACTAGTGGAGGTGATTGCAAAATTACCCCTTTCTAATTCGGTGAGATTTGGTAGAATTTTTATTAGTCATGCTAAGTTTTATAGGTGATTTATTAAAGATTTATCCAAGTTTATTTGACCTTTGATTGAGTTACTTGTTAAATATGCCTTCTTTAGTTTTAATTATGAATGAATATGCTTTCTTAAGCTTTTAAAAGAGAAAATTATCAATGCACTGCATCATCTGGTAACATAATAGATAATGAGTCAAGAGATCGTCCCATCAAGGATATATTGTATACACTAGGTGAAAAGGTACTTAATTACCCATAAAACTTCTAATTAAATAAAAAATAATGAAATAAATAGAGTATATAGACTAATGACCAATCTAACGTAAGCCAATGAGTCAAGCATTCCTTAAACACAAGTCTAAATAAGGCTTTAGATTTCATTGAGTTAATCAAATTTAAATATTTAATCATTTAATAGATCTAGGGTTAACTTCATAAATGCAGGATAAAACTAATGATAATGGTACAATCCTAGCTCTCCTAATCCTAATTCACTTATTTGGTCATTCAAATAAATTAGATTAATAGGTATAAAGTATAAGAAACGCAAACATATGATCTTTAAATTTGAAGCCCTCACAAGACATTGAAGGTTGTTCATTCATCAATTCAATCGTTTTATCTAATTAATTGTTTTTTAATTACTAATAGGCAATATCTTTAATCTCTAAGTTATCTAATGGATCTAACATAGGTGACTAAGATAAGAAAGATAATTAACCCCTTTAACTAGAAAAAATATTTCAATTATTCATAACCTATTTCCTAAATTCATAACCCATTTATTATCCTAACCCTATTTAAGAAATTTAAAAATATATATTTAATAATGAAATCAAAGATATAAACAATAAATTTATAATCATTGATGAAAACAAAGAATCAATACAAATATAAAAAATAATTAAGGATGAGGTAACTAAAATAGATATTCGAATTGTAAATCTAGCTCTTCTAATCACCTTGAACACACGTACAAATCCTTAAATTGCTAAATCAATGTAAAGAAAGACCAAAACAAAGCTGAACTAACTTAAAGGAAACTAAAACCTAGCTACACTAAATTGTAAAACTCTATCATTTCTCACATCTTCTACATATGGCTATCCCCCATCTTCATTAAACTTCTTTAGTTTCTTAAGGTAGATGCTAGGATTTTGGAATCCTAAAATACATCCAAAGGTAGCTTTGTCCAATTTCTCTTTAAAACACCTATTTTAGATCATGCAACTCCAAACTAAAATGATTCTTGAATCCTAAGAAGAATGGCGTTGTATTATAAGATGGTTCAAAATTTTTTCTTTTGATTGTAGTTCAACAATAATGTATAGGAAGCATAATGACATTGTTTATAACCAACATTGACCCACTGTCTTCATCATGGAGTAAAATGGTGCTAGACAGGAGCATCAACGAAGCATTTTAAGATAGCCATTTATCTTCTTCCAAAATTCACTAAAACCCATGCTTTTTGCAATTAACTCCTTAAGTTGACGTGTACTTGAAAATTCACTAATACAATACTAAAATAAGCCAAATTCACATATTAATAAGGGGAAAATATAAAAATAAGATCTAAAAACCTATATAAAATACCTCTATCAATTTTCATACACTTGAACTGTTGTTTGTCCATAAATAATAACTCATATACCTATTGAAAAATTTCTAATAATAGACAAAATTTAATTAGATACTTTGAACTAAATTGATGTAATTAAAAATATCTAACACTTACTACTTCATTCTTGGTCATGCATTAATACATATGGTCATAAAACACAATATAGTGAATCCCAGTACATAATAACAACTCTTAAGAACCATATACAGATAACGTTGCACACCCTTTTCCAAAATAATTCAACCATCAAGTGTCTTTAATCCTCCATTATGCCTTAATCACATTCTCCTACTTTAACAACTACTTTAGATAAGTCAATTTTATGCTCCATCTTGTCCCATGAGTGCATTTTATACTCCATTTTGCCTTAATCACACTATTTAACTTTTACATTTCTTCCAATATAATTAACTTAACTTTCAAAATTTTTATCTTTTGTTTTTCAAATGTCAACCAAAATTACTTAAGCAACCTTGTCCAAACTCACATAAAAATTCATATAAAGCCTTATTGAAAACTTTGTATCATGTATAAAGAACTAACTTTATCATGAAATTCATAATCATAATTAAGAAAAATCCTAATCAATTAAGAATTAATTAGTACTAAATATATTAATCTCATCCATTACATCAAAACTTATTAATGACACTTAACAAACTATTAGAAAAATTCTAACATGAGGTATCTAAAATAGATTACTATTAAGAACTCGCAATAATTCAAGTGTAGAGCTAATAAAAATGTCCAATTTCCTTCCCCTATACTTAGATTTATTATTGTTCTTAATGTTTAAATTACATAATTAAAAAAAAAGGAAAGAGAATGAAATAGAGAATTTCCCTAAATTTGCAACGCTGATTGCTCTTCATATTTGTCTATGCTAATTAAAATAAAAGAAGATCATTAAAACAATCATAGTAAAACTAAATAAAAAATAACAAAAATAAAACAAAATCCTACAATACTACAATAATCAAATACTATTAGCTATATGATTAGATGGCTTAACAATAAAAGATTTGTAGGTCTTTCATGTGGACTTTGTTGTAAAAAAATTATAATTATTTTCCTAATTCCATAACTTTAGGCAATTTGATTATATTCATATTGGTTTACTATAAACTTATTCACTTCTTTGCCAACTATTAGACTTCTTCTCACACCTCAAGAAAAATATTGCACTACACATTTTCCTATTGGCAATTAGCAACTATAGCATTGCCAACATCTACAGTCACAAATACAATTTTCTCTTCCTTAAAAGTTTCAATATCAATAGCATTTTTCTTTTCTGTGTCTAGGTGTCATGTCAACTTCTTCTCACTTCCCGCTGAACTTACCTTCTTTTGCTTAATTGGCTTCACTTCAATGGTGTTAGGTAGACTCATATGCTCTTGTTTTGCAATTGATTAAACTAATTACCTAATCTATGTCACTAAGTTAGTGATGGAAGCCTTTATATTTTAGTGCTAAGCCTAAAAAAAAATCATGTTCCACAAAAACCCCTTTTTTCAAGCTATTTTGGCCGTAGGAAACTTAGAAGTATTCAATGTCACCAAAAAAATGGAAAATCGAGCTTGAGTCATCTTCTTGTGATCGTTGATAATAATTTGATGTAGGTAGTCCATAAGAAATTAGGAAAATTCATCCACTCTGAGTTATAGATATTGATCTAATAATTATCCTATGCCATTTAATCATCTCCGTAACAATCAACCAAAATTACTTGGTCATATTATCACTAGTAATCTAGCCCATTGATAATCTTGTATATCTACTTTGCTGAGTACTTATGGCCACATAGAGACAACAAAGTGTAAATAAAATATAATTTATATAAAAAATACATAATATGGAGTAATTATCATTGATATATACCTAATATTACTAGAATAGATCCTTGACAACATCATAAAAAACTTGAAGATCACTTTCCTTATCTATGATTTAAAGGTAATTGCAATCTGATATCACGTGATATAGTCAATAAGTCTAGAGATCATCTCCACAAAGATCTACTAGAAATACTAGGTCAAAAAGTATTTAAATATCTAAACAACTACTAATAATTATATAACATAACTAATGAAATAAATAAAGTTAATAGATAAATTTTCAATGTGACATAAGCTAATAAGTCAAGAATTCTCTAATCTTAAGTCTATATATGGCTTTAGATTTCAATAGGTTGATCAAATTAAAATATTTAATTATTGAATAAATCCCAGGTTAACCTTAAGAGTGCAAGATAAAACCAATGATCATAGTAGAATCTCTCTTAATCCTAATTCCTTTTTTTTTGTCATTCAAATAAATTAGATTAATAAGCATAAATAAAAAACTTAAATATAAGGTCTTTAGATCTGAGGCCCTTGCTATAATTGAAATTTGGTCATTTGTTAATTCAGTTGTGTTATCTAATTAATTGTTTTAATACCTAAGAGCCAATCTCTTGGATCCCTTAATCATCTAATTGATCTAAGTTTGGTGATCAAGCTAAGAAACATAACAAACATTTAAATTGATACAATTATTTTAGTTATTCATTCATAATCCATGTACTAACCTAAACCTATCAAAGAAATTTAACCGTGCTTATTCAATAATGAAATCAAAGATATAAAATAATAAACTCATAATCATTAATGAAAATGAATATTTTATACAAAATAGAAAAGAAAGAGTTAAGGATGATATAGTTTAAATGGATGCCCCAATTGCAAATCCCACTCTTCTAATAACCTTGAATACTCGTGAAAATCCCTAAATCACTTATTGTAAAAAAAATAAAAAGAAAGCTAAAAAATTAAAGGGAAAGTTAAAATAACCTAAAGGAAACTAAAAATCTATCTCAGCTGAATTTAAGAAGTCTCTAACTTTTTATATCTTCCACACATGGCTATCCCTCTTTTCTTCTTCATTAAACCTCCTTTTACAGCATCTTAAGGTGGCTACTTTGATTTTAGAACCCTAAAACATGTTTAAGAGTAATTTAGTCCAATTAGAGTTCAAAATCCTCTTTTACATCACATGATTTGGGAGTAAAACAACCCATAAATTTTGGGAAAACTACGTCATTTTATACAATCATTCACTTTCTATACGGTACATTGTTTATAATGTTTTTCATTATAATTTGATGCATATTTGCTCCAAATTGATGTTAAAGTGTTTGATTATCTCTTGTATATACATATATTACAGATTGAAGCTTGAAAGTGGAGAAAATTTTGAAAATCTACTAAAAAATAAAAAAACAGGAGCTAAATCACAGGTAAGCTACCACGCTATTTTACTATGCTGAACTACTGTTATGCTTAATCTTGGACTTAAGACTTAAACGACGTGACTATAACGACATTGTTTAACTCTATTTTAAGCATCGTCTAGGTACCTGAGAATTTAATTTTTTTAATAAATCAGTAGATTAATAAAAAAGGAGGCAGATATATATAAAAGGAGCAAAACCAGGCTAAGAGACAAAACCCTTCAAAAGAACCAGAATAAAAACCCTACCCATACTAACATATCTTGGCTAAAGCACAAAAAAAAAAAAAAGACAAACTCAGTTCCGAACCAGAAGAATAAAAAAAACAAAGCAAACATTATTTAAGAAGATGGCCTACGTAAAAAGCTCATCTTTCCTAGAAGGGACTTTTATGAAAGATTCAAGTGCACGCCCATTTAGAAGGATATTTTGTTCTCTAAACAAGCGGTTAGGCCTGTGCACTCGTTGGACGGAGTGATGAGTTTCCATACTGATAAACTTGCACAAGCTATTAAATAATAAATTCCTATCTACCCAAACTATGAAGTAATGGTGAGCTAGGGTTGAACCGCATACAGTTGGAATGCAAATGTTACAAGAAAAAGAAAAGAAGAAACCCTGAAAAGATGAAAGTGAAATGAGCTAAGATGCAATGAACCAAGAGACAAACACGCAAAGCAAATTTAGACAAGATTAATAATAATGGAAAAGAAGTGGGTTAGAGATATTTTTAATATGTCAGGATGATCATTGATCCTAGAATTTAAATAAGACGTACTCTAGTTATGGTGTTAGTTTATAGGCTCGAATAAGCTTTCAAGCCCTCAGTTCCTTTAAATTAGGCAATTCTAACATGCTTTAGAAATGCCTCTATCCCTATCTATAACCTAGAACAAGCTCTCTATATTTAATAGTGAAGGCAATTTAGATATCATGAATGACTAACTTAGGCCAAACACTCACAAGCTCGAAAGGTGTAACCTGAAGGTATAGAACCCTAGGTTAGCTAATTAAGTATCCTAACAAATTCAACTAACCTATTGCTACTTTTGAGAATTGCTATGGATTATTACATATCACATGCTCAACCCTAGCTTTTGGATTAGAAAACTACCTAAAGGGCGATCAAGCCTAGAGATAACTCCTAATTCATGAAATTTAGCATAAGTTCCAAACCAACCTAGACAAACAAGCATAAATTCAACTCCATTCTCACAATTTTCATCCTTTCATCCTTCTATTATCTCTAAACTACTAAAATAACTAGCCACACATCATTAAGCTACCTAAAACAAAGATTAAATGAACATAAATCATGCTTAACTAAATAAATGAAAAGCTGGAAAATTAATTACTAATCTAAGGAATCAAATTCTTCACTTTATCTAATGAAAACTTAAGTTACTATAATTAATAAACAATTATCTAAAACTTAATTTTCTAAGACTTAATTTAGCACTTTAAAAAATTTCCTGATTATAAAATTGAACAAAAAGTGAAATTTAAATGAATAAAAGCTTAAGAACATGCATATAAACTAAGTAACAAGCATAGATGAACCAAACATTCTATGGTTAAATGAAACTCTATGAAATAAAACCCTTAAAAAACTTAATACTCAATCAAGGCAAATATAAAATTATCATCCATGTTTGAAAATAAATCAATGTTCAAAGATTGGATAATAATATAAATCACAAGATTAAACAAAGGTGAGATTTGGTTAAGGTAAAACGTTGCATGAGATTCGGACTTGGTACTTGGAAAAGTGAACATCAAAACTAAAGCTAAGCTACCAAGATTTAGACATGAACATGCAAAGCAATTAAAGTTAGAATGACAACTTGAGCTTTGATAAAATAGATAACCTAAAACGACAAAATGGAAATAAAATCAAGAAAGAATGAAAGGGATGTAGCTGTAATGTTTTACTAAGATGAAGACTCCTCCTCTCCATGCTTTTCATGAATTAGATTCGTCTCCAACATTGAGAAATTAACCATGAAGCTGCTTGTTGAAGCCGTGTGTCTACTTTATGAAAGCTTCATTGCCAATGATTGAGAAGAGGACAAAAGCAGCCCACCGTAGATGATTTCTCTAACCATTACGACTCCACTATAGAGCAATTAGCCATGAAGCTACTTGTTGAAGTCGTGTGTCTCCTTTAGGAAAGCTTCATTGCCAATGATTGGGAAGAGGACAAAAGCAACCCACTATAGATGACTTCTCGAACTGTTACTCACCAAGGTCTCTCATCCTTTGTTTTGTGTTTTTTTCTTATGTCCAATCGTCCACTTCCCTAAGCCAAGCTTTAAGGTAAATCCTCTAGATCTATCTAATGAGAGCAGCCGTCAAACCTCACTTTTTAAGTGGAGAAGAAGACACAAAACACCTACCATGGATGAGCTCCTCACATCCTTAAGCTAAACCTCACCATCTCTCATCCGGTTCCTTTCTTGTTTTTGTTTAAGTGTGCAGTCATCAAAAACCTCCTCGAGCTAAGCTTCTTCTAGGGCTTTATGTCCCTTCATTCAAAACTAAATTGCAATCCTTAAAACGGTGTTGTTTGGAGCAAGAACATGAGTCAGATGTGTTGATGTTTCCTGAATTTTGTCTTCATCCATATTGTCATATTCTTAAAGTATGGAAGTCGTTTTGGAGCCTTTAAAATGCAAGACCAAAATTTTCTTTTAATTCAATTGCAATACTCCTTTTCAATGCTTCCAATCACTTCTAAACTTCTTATTTTTATATAAATTTGTCTAATAATTAAATCTACATCAAAACATAATATAAACACAAAATAAGCATTTAAGAAATAAAATAGAGTAGAATTCATGTTGAAATATATATAAAAATATCATATAATTCATCCCTATAAAATACCCCCATACTTGAATCATTGCTTATCCTCAAACAATTTAAACTCAAATCATAAGTTCTATTAATTCATTTTCAAAGAAAATCAAGTGTATGCAATCATTCAAACTTCGGTAAACTTAAGTATCAAGCTACTACATATATCATAATCTTTTCATCAATACACAAAAACTAAGTCAAATAAAGATACCATTGATCAAAAATTAGCATAAACTAAGATGGAATTTCCTAAAGGTGGTCACTCAAATCACTAAAGTATATGAGGGTTAGTGTTTTACTCAAGACTCTCTTTAAGAGACTACACTACTATAGGCTTGCAGATTCATCAATTCTCTACCATATAGATTACATGCTATCATGGATCAAAAAAGGGCTTTTACTTGGTTGTAATAGGGTTTGGTTAAGGTATGGCAACAAGGGTCAAAGGGGTTATTCATAAGTATTCATAAAGTACTTAGTAAAAGGGATAACCTAATATCAATTTTGAGATAAGTAAATGAATATAACAGACTACAACTACTCATAACTAACCAATGCTACTACTCATAACATTAAAAATAAGAGAAAACAATAGTATAACATATCAACAAATACACGAGTAGAAGTATCTCCCAAGACATCTCATAATAGAGTAAAAAACAAAAATCCATAAATCATAAAGATCAACTGGTTATTTAGTACTTCATTTAACTTGTGAAAGGGTAAGGCTAAAGGGTTTTTGGTTTTCAATGCAAGGTGATTAATATCGAGAAAAAAAACATGGTAAAAAAGGCTCAAAAGGGTTTGCAAGGGAAAATGACATGGTGTGTCATTTAAGCTAAGAGGTTCAAAACAAAGAAGGCCTTAAATCATATCCATAAAGCATGCATCTCGTAGTTTCAAACCGATTCCATACAAGTTCTGAAGGTAATCTACCTAGGAGAGTATAACACACAATAAAGAAGATAAAATTATTATGAAATGCAGTCATATAGGCTTGAAACCTCGCATGTTCTTATGTGAAAATCCATAAAAATTTCATACATTGCCTCATCATGCAAGTGTCAAATGTTTGGCTGAGATTATGCAATCAACTATTTCAATTATTCCACAAGATTCACCTTCTACTCAAGCTACCTAATCAAAATTCAAGCATACAACTCAATCTCAGTCCAACTATTATGACAGAATAACATGGTTCAACATTTATCACAATAGTTCAAGTGCACAAATGCAAAAAGTTTTCAAAACTTTCATTTTAAACCAAACTGCCCAACACCCACACTTATAATAGACATTGTCCTCAATGTCCAAAGACAATAAAAAATAAGTAAGGGGATGAGAAAAAAAGTACTCACTGGGATTAAAGAGGTTATATAAAGCGTAATAGTAAAACTTAAAGTTGCCTTCTTGCTTTTTTTCAGACGAAACAAGCCAACGAAAACAAGTCAAACACACAAAGCAAACGACCAAAAGATATTTAAAAATAGAAAAAAAAAATCAAACCAAAGGATACGTATGGGTGCCTCACATCAAGTGCTTATTTTAGGTCATAAACTTGACCCTTGTTTGTTCATTTCTTAGCCTGCATCAAAAGGAACCATGAATGCTACATGTGAATGGTGCGAATGAGTGACAAATCTAACTTCATCCACCTTTGCAATCAACTCACAATCAACTTGATGTCGCTTATCCTTGGAGATGTTAAACTTGATTACTTGTCCAATGCCCTCCATCGTTAACTCTTCCTTATCGACATTGATCACTAAACGGGATGTCTTTAAAAATGGCCTTCCTAACAAAAGGGGAGATTCTACAACCTGCATATCAATAACATAGAAATCTACAAGGAACATAAGATCCTAAACCTATACCAAAACATCCTCAAAGACCCCCTTCGAGTAAATATTAGAGTCTTTGGCCAAACGAAGGATAACGCGAGTATCTTTTAAAAAACCTGACTTAAGAGAAGTAAAAATAGAGAATGGCATAATGTTCACCGAAGCTCCTAAATCTAGCATGCATTTGTCAAATTTCGTTTTACCAATCATGCAAGGAATATTGAAAATACCTGGATCTTTGTACTTAGGGGGTAGCTATTGCTTTAGAACTACTAACACCTTCCCCCTTATACTAGCCTTTTCATCCCCCTTTAGCTTTCGCTTGTTGGTACACAATTCCTTTAGAAACTTCGCATACCATGGAATTTGCTTAATGGCTTCTAAAAGAAGGATATTCACTTCCACCTTGTGGAAGATCTCCAATATCTCATTCTCCTTCTATTAATGGTGGGTTTTGGCTAACTTCAAAGGAAATAGAACCGGAATCATCTTAAGGACAATAGTTTATGAGGAATTTACCTTAGGAGGGTGATCCTCCTTTTTCTTTATAGGCTCAATGTCCTCTTCTTCAACTTGCTTCTCCTTTCATTGTGATGACCCTTCTACAGCCTTACCACTTCTTAATGTAATGGCACAAACATCCTCCCTAGGATTTCTCTCAAGTTGGCTAAGAAGCCATGATGAACTCTGAGCTTGAAGCTTAGCCACTGCATCAGCTAGCTGACTAACCTGATTTTCCTTATTCTTCTTACCACTCCTTACTTCCTATTAGAATTAAAGAGAGTTAATAACTAAGCTCTTAACAATTTTATCCAAAGACATACCTCCAAATAGTTGTGATGGTAGTGGAGGAGGAGGCCTTGGCTGAAACTGTGGTGGTCCTTGGTGCAATCCAGGTGGTGGTCGATATCTTGTTTGCTAGTGCTGTTGATAGATAGGTGGTTGAACATTGGGACTACTTCCTTATTGTTGGGTGATAGGAGTCAAATTGATCTAATTTTATGGTTAATTTGTTAAATTAAGACCCATATTTCAGTGTTTAAATGTTTAATTGATGCCTTATAATGTTTGATTTGCATATTGGAGCTCAAGGATCAAGATTAGAGAAAAAACATCAAGAAAGACTCTTTGTTGCTGCCCATGAACGACACTCTGGCGATGGTGCCATTGTTGAAGAATAGGGGTTCGTTGTTGGTATCCAGGAGTCGGGGTGCCGTTGTCCCTATAGAGGGTGTCGTTGTACTCCAAGTCAGCAAGGCAGCCCTACATCCTCTAGATTTCAAACATGTTGTGACCTCCATCGTGCTCTTTGTCTCCTGGCATGTGAGGGTGGTCTCCCAGAGCTTGCATAGAGCCAAGACAACTCCATAATTCGGATCAATTAGTGAGGAATC